>JBBGZY010003595.1:0-125411 GCA_037952925.1 Lithobates clamitans
TGTAGCATTTGGAGGGGGTTCAGGACCCCCGTATAGATCTAGGTGTAGCATTTGGAGGGGGTTCAGGAGCCCTGTATAGATCTAGGCATAGCTCCCAACTGTCCCTGATTTGGAGCAATGTCCCTCTGTCCCTCATTCCTCCTCATTTGTCCCTCATTTTGGTCTGATCTATATAGTTGTATATAAAATGCACTTTTCATCTATCAAAAAGTGTTTTCCAGCGCTAAACCTTTCATCTGATTTCTAAATTGTTGCATTTGTAAATTCCAAAAGCCAATATAAAGGAATAGTAGTGGTATAAAAAGCACTTGTGGGTTTAAACAATCTTGTTTTTTTTTGTACAATTCTCCTTTAAGGGGGTGTGGCAAGGGGTGTGTTCTATGCCTGCATACTTTTGCTGATAGGTGTCCCATCATTCCCATCTCAAAAAGTTGGGAGGTATGATCTAGGTGTAGCGTTTGGGGGGGGCGTTCAGGACCCCCGTATAGCTCTAGGTGTAGCATTTAGGAGGGGTTCAGGACCCCCGTATAGCTTTAGGTGTAGCGTTTTGGGGGGTTCAGGACCCCATATAGATCTAGGTGTAGCATTTGGGGGGGTTGAGGACCCCGTATAGATCTAGGTGTATCGTTTTGGGGGGGGTGTTCAGGACCCCCGTATAGATCTAGGTGTATTGTTTTGGGGGGGGCGTTCAGGACCCCCGTATAGATCTAGGTATATCGTTTTGGGGGGGGCGTTCAGGACCCCCGTATAGATCTAGGTGTATCGTTTTGGAGGGGGGGCGTTCAGGACCCCCGTATAGATCTAGGTGTATCGTTTTGGGGGGGGGCGTTCAGGACGCCCGTATAGATCTAGGTGTATCGTTTTGGAGGGGGGGCGTTCAGGACCCCCGTATAGATCTAGGTGTATCGTTTTGGGGGGGGGGGAGTTCAGGACCCCCGTATAGATCTAGGTGTATCGTTTTGGAGGGGGGGCGTTCAGGACCCCCGTATAGATCTAGGTATATCGTTTTGGGGGGGGCGTTCAGGACCCCCGTATAGATCTAGGTGTATCGTTTTGGAGGGGGGGCGTTCAGGACCCCCGTATAGATCTAGGTGTATCGTTTTGGGGGGGGGCGTTCAGGACGCCCGTATAGATCTAGGTGTATCGTTTTGGAGGGGGGGCGTTCAGGACCCCCGTATAGATCTAGGTGTATCGTTTTGGGGGGGGGGGGAGTTCAGGACCCCCGTATAGATCTAGGTATATCGTTTTGGGGGGGGGCGTTCAGGACCCCCGTATAGATCTAGGTGTATCGTTTTGGAGGGGGGGCGTTCAGGACCCCCGTATAGATCTAGGTGTATCGTTTTGGGGGGGGGCGTTTAGGACGCCCGTATAGATCTAGGTGTATCGTTTTGGAGGGGGGGCGTTCAGGACCCCCGTATAGATCTAGGTGTATCGTTTTGGGGGGGGGGGGGAGTTCAGGACCCCCGTATAGATCTAGGTGTATCGTTTTGGAGGGGGGGCGTTCAGGACCCCTGTATAGATCTAGGTGTATCGTTTTGAAGGGGGCGTTCAGGACCCCCGTATAGATCTAGGTGTATCGTTTTGGAGGGGGCGTTCAGGACCCCCGTATAGATCTAGGTGTATCGTTTTGGAGGGGGTGTTCAGGACGCCCGTATAGATCTAGGTGTATCGTTTTGGGGGGGTTCAGGACCCCCGTATAGATCTAGGTGTATCGTTTTGGAGGGGGCGTTTAGGACCCCCGTATAGATCTAGGTGTATCGTTTTGGAGGGGGTGTTCAGGACGCCCGTATAGATCTAGGTGTATCGTTTTGGGGGGGTTCAGGACCCCCGTATAGATCTAGGTGTATCGTTTTGGAGGGGGCGTTCAGGACGCCCGTATAGATCTAGGTGTATCGTTTTGGAGGGGGGGGCGTTCAGGACGCCCGTATAGATCTAGGTGTATCGTTTTGGAGGGGGCGTTCAGGACGCCCGTATAGATCTAGGTGTATCGTTTTGGAGGGGGGGGCGTTCAGGACGCCCGTATAGATCTAGGTGTATCGTTTTGGAGGGGGCGTTCAGGACGCCCGTATAGATCTAGGTGTATCGTTTTGGAGGGGGCATTCAGGACCCCTGTATAGATCTAGCTGTATCGTTTTGGAGGGGGCGTTCAGGATGCCCGTATAGATCTAGGTGTAGCGTTTTGGGGGGGGGGTGTTTAGGACCCCCATACAGATCTAGGTGTAGCGTTTTGAGGGGGGGCGTTCAGGACGCCTGTATAGATCTAGGTGTATCGTTTTGGGGGGGCGTTCAGGACCCCCGTATAGATCTAGGTGTATCGTTTTGAGGGGGGGCGTTCAGGACGCCCGTATAGATCTAGGTGTATCGTTTTGGGGGGGCGTTCAGGACCCCCGTATAGATCTAGGTGTATCGTTTTGGGGGGGCGTTCAGGACGCCCGTATAGATCTAGGTGTATCGTTTTGGGGGGGGGGGGGGCGTTCAGGACGCCCGTATAGATCTAGGTGTATCGTTTTGGGGGGGGGCGTTCAGGACGCCCGTATAGATCTAGGTGTATCGTTTTGGAGGGGGGGGCGTTCAGGACGCCCGTATAGATCTAGGTGTAGCGTTTAGGCAGATGTACGCCTCGCTGTGCGTTTAGACACGTGCAATTTGTTTCCTTCCGAATTAGTTTTTTTAACGAATTTCGACAAATTCCTTCATTCGGAATGATCCGAGTGAACGAAAAACCCCCTTTAATGAATATTTCCGAATATTTGTAAATCTGAAAATTTTGAAAGAATAACTAATAATAACTATTAAATTATATGTATTGGAATTTCCTTTCAATTTTTGTCTGTTAGTGAACGTAACGAATACGAATTTATCCGAAGTTACAAATGATCCCAAATAACGAATGCCCATGGCGTTGGCTCTGAGCGATCACATGACTCCCATGGCGTGACCTCACTTGGGTTGATCACATGACTCCCTTGGCGTGACCTCACTTGGGTTGATCACATGACTCCCTTGGCGTGACCTCACTTGGGTTGATCACATGACTCCCTTGGTGTGATCTCACTTGGGTTGATCACATGACCTCACCACGTTGGCTCAGCGGAGCGATCGTACGACCTGACTGCGTTGGCATTTGGGGGGTGATGAAATGACCTCTCTGCACTGCTAGCTGTCACCACATTGGCTCGGGGTGATCACATGACCTCATTCTCGGGTGGTATTTGGCACACTATGGATGTATTCTGCGGGGGGGAGGGGGGGGTGAAGGGAGAGGCGCTGGGCACAGCCGCTGTCTCCGGTCGTCCTGTGGAAGGAGATAAATGCTGATCTGTCTCCGGAGGCGGCGCTGAGGTCACAATGCGGTGATGTAATTATCAGATGAAAATGGATTTTCACAACACAGAAAACCGCAGAGAGAAAAAAAAAAGAGAACCGCCGTCCTGAGAAATGAGGGATCACCGCGGCCTGCGCCAATATGGCCGCCCTCACATTATATACAGGGAGCCCCCCCCCCAATCCTCCGGGTGTACCGCCCCCTCCTGGACTGAAATGGCTTCCTCTGATTTCACTGCACACTGCGAGCGTCTCACAATGTGCATCAGAAGCTGCAAGTCAGATAGAACCCGTCTCATTTCCTGGCTGAAGGACGTCCAGCGTCATCTAGAGCTTTCCTCCCCAGCCCCGTCCCTTTCAATCGTTGGATTTCAGTTCTTACAATCACTGGGGCTCGGCATCACATGTGGGCGTTCCCTATGCAAATAAAGCCTGCCCAGGAACACCCACTCTTGCAGACTGACACTCGCCCATTAAGGCGTTTTGATATTTGCATAACTCCTCCCATTGCTTGCATTAGGACTGAGGGCTCTTGAGAGGATTACTGAGGCCTGGGACAGGTGTCTCTGGACCCTCCCACTTACATTTGTGTCTTTAGCCCCTCCCACATACTACAGGTGTCTCTAGACCCTCCCAAATACATTTGTGCTTTAGCCCCTCCCACATACTACAGGTGTCTCTGGCCCCTCCCACATACTACAGGTGTCTCTGGACCCTCCCACATACTACAGGTGTCTCTGGACCCTCCCACTTACATTTGTGTCTTTAGCCCCTCCCACATACTAAAGGTGTCTCTGGCCCCTCCCACATACTACAGGTGTCTCTGGACCCTCCCACATACTACAGGTGTCTCTGCCCCCCCCCACATACTACAGGTGTCTCTGGACCCTCCCACATACTACAGGTGTCTCTGGACCCTCCCACATACTGCATGTCTCTAGGCCCTCCCACATACTGCATATCTCTGGACCCTCCCACATACTGCATGTGTCTCTGGCCCCTCCCACATACTACAGGTGTCTCTGGACCCTCCCACAAACTACAGGTGTCTCTGGACCCTCCCACATACTACAGGTGTCTCTGCCCCCCCCACATACTACAGGTGTCTCTGGACCCTCCCACATACTACAGGTGTCTCTGGACCCTCCCACATACTACAGGTGTCTCTGGACCCTCCCACATACTGCATGTCTCTAGGCCCTCCCACATACTGCATATCTCTGGACCCTCCCACATATTGCATGTGTCTCTGGCCCCTCCCACATACTACAGGTGTCTCTGGCCCCTCCCACAAACTACAGGTGTCTCTGGCCCCTCCCACATACTACAGGTGTCGCTGGCCCCTCTCAAATACTACAGGTGTCTCTGGCCCCTCCCACATACTACAGGTGTCTCTGGCCCCTCACACAAACTACAGGTGTCTTTGGCCCCTCCCACATACTACAGGTGTCGCTGGCCCCTCCCACATACTACAGGTGTCTCTGGCCCCTCCCACATACTACAGGTGTCTCTGGCCCCTCCCACATACTACAGTTGTCTCTGGCCCCTCCCACATACTACAGGTGTCTCTGGCCCCTCCCACAAACTACAGGTGTCTCTGGCCCCTCCCACATACTACAGGTGTCGCTGGCCCCTCCCACATACTACAGGTGTCTCTGGCCCCTCCCACATACTACAGGTGTCTCTGGCCCCTCCCACATACTACAGGTGTCTCTGGCCCCTCCCACATACTACAGGTGTCTCTGGCCCCTCCCACATACTACAGGTGTCTCTAGCCCCTCCCACAAACTACACGTGTCTCTGGCCCCTCCCACATACTACAGGTGTCGCTGGCCCCTCCCACATACTACAGGTGTCTCTGGCCCCTCCCACATACTACAGGTGTCTCTGGCCCCTCCCACATACTACAGGTGTCTCTGGCCCCTCCCACATACTACAGGTGTCTCTGGCCCCTCCCACATACTACAGGTGTCTCTGCCCCCTCCCACATACTACAGGTGTCTCTGGCCCCTCCCACATACTACAGGTGTCTCTGGCCCCTCCCACATACTACAGGTGTCTCTAGCCCCTCCCACAAACTACAGGTGTCTCTGGCCCCTCCCACATACTACAGGTGTCGCTGGCCCCTCCCACATACTACAGGTGTCTCTGGCCCCTCCCACATACTACAGGTGTCTCTGGCACCTCTCACATGCTACAGGTGTCTCTGGCCCCTCCCACATACTACAGGTGTCTCTGGCCCCTCCCACATACTACAGGTGTCTCTGGACCCTCCCACATACTACAGGTGTCTCTGGCCCCTCTCACATACTACAGGTGTCTCTGGCCCCTCCCACATACTACAGGAGTCTCTAGCCCCTCCCACATACTACAGGTGTCTCTGGCCCTTCCCACATACTACAGGTGTCTCTAGCCCCTCCCACAAACTACACGTGTCTCTGGCACCTCCCACATACTACAGGTGTCGCTGGCCCCTCCCACATACTACAGGTGTCTCTGGCCCCTCCCACATACTACAGGTGTCGCTGGCCCCTCCCACATACTACAGGTGTCTCTGGCCCCTCCCACATACTACAGGTGTCGCTGGCCCCTCCCACATACTACAGGTGTCTCTGGCCCCTCCCACATACTACAGGTGTCTCTGGCCCCTCCCACATACTACAGGTGTCTTTGGCCCCTCCCACATACTACAGGTGTCTCTGGCACCTCCCACATACTACAGGTGTCTCTGGCCCCTCCCACATACTACAGGTGTCCCTAGCCCCTTCCACATACTACAGGTGTCTCTGGCCCCTCCCACATACTACAGGTGTCTCTAGCCCCTCCCACATATTACAGGTGTCTCTAGCCCCTCCCACATACTACTATAGTTGGAGAATATTGTACGGAGTCTTATAAAGCTCCTGATCTCACACTCTGCAGAAAGATGTAGACAGTAGACTGCAATAATAATTATTATTATTATTATTATTTATAGATGATATATTTTGCTTTCTGGAATATAAAGTGGAATTTTCCCTTTAAGTCTTGAGAAATCCGATCAGAAGGAAACCTTCAATGAGGCAGTTAATTAGCGCCCTCCCCTCCCCCGCCGTACCCCCATGTGAGCCCCGGAAATATCTCCCGGACTAATGCCAGGCAGCGCTGCCATTAAATGAGCGCGGTCTCCCGGTGACCCCTGCATTAGGAGATGGCAATAATTCATTGTAATTAAACGTTTGCTTCAGCCATCCCAGCCCCCTCCTTAATCCCATCCTGGGCGAACGCCTTCTGCGAGCGGAGCAAGACTGCGATTGGACGTCAAACGGTCCCATAAACTGGGGGGGGGGGGGGTGCGGACGCATGGATTGGGGGGCGCGGACGCATGGCGGGTTGGGGGGCGCGGACGCATGGATTGGGGGGCACAGATGCATGGATTGGGGGGCGCGGATGCATGGATTGGGGGGTGCGGACGCATGAGGGGTGGGGGAGGGAGCAGTAGGGATTACAGAATGGAGGGGTGGTGGGGAAGGAGCAGTAGGGATTACAGAATGAAGGAGGAAGGGAGGTGGTAGGGATTACAGAAAAGGTTGGGGGCGGGGCAGTGACACAGACTTTTCATCCTCTGGTGTCGCCCTCTATATGGGGCTCTGTCTCTGATGGGCGGTTTGGCCGGCGTTGTCCAGCAATCTGGATCGATGCTGCCCCCCCATCACCCCGATGAGGAATACACGCTCGTTCGTCGTCACTTTAGCCCCATCAATAAGACGATCGCTGCCATTACAGCCGTCATGCTGGAAACTCTTAATGGACATTTGTAATTTTTGTACAGCGAAGGAACGGCGGGATTGCGGATCTCTATATTGGGGGTTGGGACCCGGCCAATGATAATATACGTGTCGATCAGGAAAGACAGTTATATGTCCGTCCCGTATGGAATCGATCGGCGAGGCTCCACCGGCCACTACAGGGGGGAGGGGTTTTCTGGAAACCAAACGGTAGTTTTTCTCAATCGATTAAATTGAACCTCTCAGTAACTTTACAAGTTTGTATAAATCAATTCCTGACCTCTACAAGAAAATACTTGGTGCCCCTCCCCCCCCCCCATCAGTTTTCTTCACAGTCAGATTGGAATTCATTGCCAGCACACCTGTCCTGATAAAGTGGCAGTTGAGCTGAAACACGTTGGCTCCTATCTTTGTATCATGTTCAGGAAGCCATTCTTGAACTCCAGTCAGTGACTTTACCCAGGCTGAGATTATGTTATCAGAAGCATTTCCTCAGTCTCCCCTCCCCCGGAGATCAGACTGTACATTGTATCTTTGCAGCAAGTCACAAGGTGAGAGAGGCTGCAGCAGGGGGCTGGTCTGTGTCAGACAGTTGTGAACACAGCCAAGAGCTTCACAGGAGCTAGGGTTTTTCATGATTGTGTCACCTCTGAGCCCCCATCTCCAACCGAAAGAGTCATAAAGAATCCAAAATGTTATAATTGTCACCAGAACAATGAGGAGGGGGGAGGGGGGGGGGTCTTCCAATGGTGGAGAGGTCTTCTCTCACTTCCATCTGGGCCAGGAAGCAGCAAAAAATGACACCTGTTTTTTATTTTCTGTTGGCACTAAAACCCCCCACAATGTTCATAGGATGTACATTGCCCTCGAACAATAAATGTGTGTATATAATATATACTGTATATATATATATATTTAAAAATAATATAAAATAGTGTTATAATATTACTATTATATCATTTTAAATTTTAATAACATGAAATAAAGGGATTTATATTTTGTAATAATAATGATAAAAATAAATACTAAATAATACAATTCTTATTTAAAAATATAAAGTAATAATTATCACTTTATTTTATATTATTAAAAATAACTTAATAAAATAGTGATTTATTATTATAATTATTATTATATAAAACAGTGATTTATTATCATTTTATTAGTATTCATAATTATCACTTTATTTTAAATATATTTTAATAACATGAAGTGATTATCATTATGATATAAAATAGTGATCTATAATAATTGTGTTATTATTATGAACTTTTTTAATATATATTTATTATTTCATTAATATAAAGTTAATAACAATATTATATAAAATAGTGATTTATAATTATTTTATTATTATGAGCTTTAATATAATATATATATATATATATATATATATATATATATATATATATATATATATATATATATATATAATTTTAATAATATAAAGTGATTTATTGTTATTATATAAAACAGTTTTATAATCATTTTCTTATTATTATTGTTAAAAGGCACTTTATTTTAAATATACTTTAATAATATAATCACTTTATATTATTAAAATATGTATAAAATAAAGTGCTTATTAACAATAATAATAAGAAAATGATTATAAATCTGATTATAAATTATTTTAAATAATGATAATGATTATAAATATGATTATAAATCACTGTTTTATATAATAATACTAATAAATAATAAATGATAATTACTATATAAAAAAAAAAAAAATATATATATATATATATATATATATATATATATATATATATATATATATATATATATATATTTATATTTACAAATATTTATAAATATATATATATATATATATATATATATATATATATATATATATATATAAAATAAAGTACTTATTAATAATACTAATAAAATAATAATATTTAAAGACAGTGATTTATAATAATTTTAGTAGTATTATAAGTACTTTATTTTATATATATATATATATATATATATATATATATATATATATATATATATATATATATATATATATATATATATATATATATTAATTAAAAGTTAAAAGTAATTATCATTTATTATTATATTATTATTTGATATATATTTATTATTTTAATAATAGAAATTGATTATTATTTATTAGTATTATTATATAAAACAGTGATTTATAATTTTATTATTAAGAACTTTATTTTATATATAATTTATTAATATAAAGCAATTGTGATTATTATATAAAATAGGGATTTCTAATGATATGATTTTATTATTATTATTATTATTATTATTATTATTATTATTAAGCACTTTATTTGTGTGTGTGTGTGTGTGTATATATTTATATTTATATTATATTATATTTAAAAAATAATATATGTAAGTCACCAAAGTCAGAAGTGAGGGTTAGTTGATGTTGACCCCACACATAGAAGGTTCGATGCGTTTCGTCACTCTTCAGTCGGTGGACGGGGACACGGATCTCTGCATAGAATTATTGGAGGAGATGTTTCCTCCAGACACACACAGAAGACTCCAGAGTATTGTACTTCTTCTACGACTATTTCCTGTGTCCCCGGAGTCCTCCTCCCCTTCCCAGGAGCCACAATCACCGTCCAATATTTCCACACAATCCATATCTGAGTCCTGTCATACAATCATCCTCTATACAGTGGGGGGAAAATACCGATTGTCTCCCCTGCAGATTGTGTAAGTTTTGCCCACTTACAAAGAAATGAAGGGTCTATCATTTTTATCACAGGTGTATTTTATATGATAGAGACAGAATATCAACCAAAAATCCAGAAAAAACACGATGCAAATGTTATAAATGGAGTAAAATAAGTATTTGATCCCCTACCAACCAACAATAATTCTGCCCCCCACAGACTGGCTACAGTAGGTGCTCATGTGGTCCACAGATTAGTCCTGTCAATGTAAGAAGGTTCTCCTAACGACAACTCGTTATGTGTATAAAAGACAACTGTCCACAGAATCTCTTCCATTCAATCCTCACCATCATGGAGAAGACCAAAGATCTGTCAGAGGAGCGTCGGGGACAAGATTGTAGACCTGCACAAGGCTGGAATGGGCTACAAGATCATCAGCAAGAAGCTTGGTGAGAAGGAGACAACTGTTGGAGATATTATTCACAAATGGAAGAAATACAAAATAACCATCAATCGCCCTCGGTCTGGGGCTCCATGCAAGAGTTCTCCTCATTGGGTGAGGATGGTCATGAGAAAAGTGAGGGATCAGCCCAGAACTATACGGAAGGCAGTTGGGACCACAGTCACAAAAACAAACCATTGGCGACACAATACGCCACCATGGATTGAAATCCTGCACCACCCGCAAGGTCCCCCTTCTCTGGAGGACACATGTACAGGACCGTTTGAAGTTGGCCAATGAACATCTAAATGATTCAGAGAAGGTTTGGGAGAAAGTGCTGTGATCAGATGAGACCAAAATTGAGCTCTTTGTCATTAACTTGACTCGCCGTGTTTGGAGGAAGAAAAATGCTGACTATGACCCTAAAAACACCATCCCTACAGTCACACACGGAGGAGGAAACATGATGCTTTGGGGCCGTTTCTCTGCTAAAGGTACAGGCCGACTTTGCCGCATTGAGGGGCCAATGGACGGGGGTACAATCTTGGATGAGAACCTTCTTCCCTCAGCCAGAGCACTGAAGATGGGTCATGGATGGGTCTTCCAGCATGACAATGACCCAAAACATACCGCCCAAGGCAACAAAGGAGTGGCTGAAGAAGAAGCACATGAAGGTCATGGAGTGGCCCAACCAGTCTCCAAACCTTAATCCCATAGAAAATGTATTGGCGGGAGCTGAAACTTCGAGGTGCCAAGAGACAGCCAAGAAACTTTAAGGGTTTAGAGAAGATCTGTAAAGAAGAGTGGGACCAAAATCCCTCCTGAGATGTGTGCAAACCTGCTCACCACCTACAAGAAACGTCTGACCTCTGTGATCGCCAACAAGGGTTTCTCCACCAACTACTAAGTCATGTTGTGCTTGGGGATCAAATACTTAGACCCTTCATTTCTGTGTAAGTGGGCAAACTTACACAATCTGCAGGGGAGACAATCATTATCGACCCCCCCCCCCCCCCCACTGTATAACGCTCCTCTCCTGAAATACTCAGCGGGCAAATGGAGGGATCATCACGAATGGTGACTCGGGGAGTGTTGTAGCGGCTCGGCGCTTGGTATTGTTTTTTCAGGAATGTTCTCCTCACCACCATTTATGATGATGTTAATTGACAATCCGGACACATGTAGACGCCGACAACTGCTGCAGAGCCAAATATTCCGCTAATGTGCGGCTCAGGGTTACCGGTCCACATCAGGGACAAGTTCCAATTATCGCTGAACGCTGCTCCTGACCTGAGGACGCATCTAAAAGCGCAATCCCTTAAAACCCAGGAATTTGGCATTTAGATCCTCCCACCATCCTCCGGGTGTACAGCCCCGGACTGAAACGACTTCCTCAAAATTTCACCGCACACTGTGAGCTTCTCAACATGTGCATTAGGAGCTGCAACAAGTCATATATTAGAGCTCCACCTCCTTTCCTGGCTGGAGGACGCCCCAGCATCATCTAGCACTTTCCTCCCCCCCAGCCTCATTGTCTCTGGCCCCACCCCTTTGTCACTGGATCTCCGTTCCTTCCAGTCAGGGGGCTCAGCTTCACATGTGGGTGTTACCTATGTAAATACAGACTGCCCACTTCTCCTCCAGAGTGACACACCCACCCATCAAGGCATTGTGATATCTGCATAACTCCTCCCACTGCTTGCATCGGGGCTGAGGACTACTGGGGTGCAGTGTTCATTTCATGGACTAAAATATTTTCGTAGACTAACACTATTTTAGTCGACTAAAATACGACTAAAAGTAAAGTGTGATTTGCTGACAAAATGTAACACTGCTGGGATGTTTTAATTTCGCTATGTACTGGCCCCTCCCACCAGATCCTCATTTTTCATGTTGTGTACAGTAATTCTACCAATGTGTCTTAAGATGTCCCCCCCCCATCTAAATAACATGTAGTCTGCTCTATATACAGTGCTCTGCTGGTCCCTCCCACCAGCCATGATCTGCCTGCCTGGCATAGAGAAGCACAGAGACCTCAGTGATGACATCATCAGGACCTAAAATAAGATATATAATGAAAACGGCACCCTGCTGACCCCTCCCACCAGCCACGATCTGCCTGCATGGCATAGAGAAGCATAGGGGACCCAGTGATGACATCACTGGGATGAAAATAAGGTATATAATGAAAACAGCACCCTGTAGGCTCCTCCCACCAAGGGCTGACCCAAGACATTGTGCTGCCTGAGTCCAAGAATGAAATGCTGCCCCCTCCCCCCCCCCAAAAAAGACGACGTCCATCAAAAGGCCCCCACATCCATTATTTTATATCCTGGTAATTAAAACTAAAATGTGATTTTAAACACTACGCTCGAAATGTAGGGATCAGAACTGCATTGCACCCAGAATGCAGGGATCAGAAGTGTATTGCACCCAGAATGCAGGGATCAGGAGTGCGTTGTGCTCAGCATGTAGGGATCAGGAGTCAATTTGCTGTCTCCCTCAAAGTGCCGCCTGGGTCCAGGGATCAGGAGTGCGTTGTGCTTGGAATGCAGGGATCAGGAGTGTGTTGTGCTTGGAATGTAGGGATCAGGAGTGCGTTGTGCTCAGAATGTAGGGATCAGGAGTGCGTTGTGCTCAGAATGTAGGGATCAGGAGTGCGTTGTGCTCAGAATGTAGGGATCAGGAGTGCGTTGTGCTTGGAATGCAGGGATCGGGAGTGTGTTGTGCTTGGAATGCAGGGATCAGGAGTGTGTTGTGCTTGGAATGTAGGGATCAGGAGTGCGTTGTGCTCAGAATGTAGGGATCAGGAGTGCGTTGTGCTCAGAATGTAGGGATCAGGAGTGCGTTGCGCTTGGAATGCAGGGATCAGGAGTGTGTTACGCTCGGAATATAGGGATCAGGAGTGCGTTGCACTCGCAATGTAGGGATCAGGAGTGCGTTACACTTGGAATGCAGGGATCAGCAGTGCGTTGGGCTCGAAATGCAGGGATCAGGAGTGCGTTGCGCTCGGAATGCAGAGATCGGGAGTGCGTTGCGCTCACATTGTAGGGATCAGGAGTGCATTACACTTGGAATGCAGGGATCAGGAGTGCGTTGCATTCAGAATGTAGGTGTCAGGAGTGCATTGCGCTCAGAATGTAGGGATCAGGAGTGCGTTGCGCTAAAGAATGTAGAGATCGGGAGTGCGTTGCGCTCAGAATGCAGGGATCAGGAGTGCGTTGCGCTCAGAATGCAGGGATCAGGAGTGGGTTGCGCTAAAGAATGTAGGGATCAGGAGTGCGTTGCGCTCAGAATGCAGGGATCGGGAGTGCGTTGCGCTCAGAATGCAGGGATCGGGAGTGCGTTGCGCTCACATTGTAGGGATCAGGAGTGCGTTACACTTGGAATGCAGGGATTAGGAGTGCGTTGCATTCAGAATGTAGGTGTCAGGAGTGCATTGCGCTCAGAATGTAGGGAATAGGAGTGCGTTGCGCTCGGAATGCAGGGATCAGGAGTGCGTTGCGCTAAAGAATGTAGAGATCGGGAGTGCGTTGCGCTCAGAATGCAGGGATCAGGAGTGGGTTGCGCTCAGAATGCAGGGATCAGGAGTGCGTTGCGCTCAGAATGCAGGGATCGGGAGTGCGTTGCGCTCAGAATGCAGGGATCGGGAGTGCGTTGCGCTCACATTGTAGGGATCAGGAGTGCGTTACACTTGGAATGCAGGGATTAGGAGTGCGTTGCATTCAGAATGTAGGTGTCAGGAGTGCATTGCGCTCAGAATGTAGGGAATAGGAGTGCGTTGCGCTCGGAATGCAGGGATCAGGAGTGCGTTGCGCTAAAGAATGTAGAGATCGGGAGTGCGTTGCGCTCAGAATGCAGGGATCAGGAGTGCGTTGCGCTCGGAATGCAGGGATCAGGAGTGCGTTGCGCTCAGAATGCAGGGATCAGGAGTGGGTTGCGCTAAAGAATGTAGGGATCAGGAGTGCGTTGCGCTCAGAATGCAGGGATCGGGAGTGCGTTGCGCTCAGAATGCAGGGATCGGGAGTGCGTTGCGCTTGGAATGCAGGGATCAGGAGTGCGTTGCTGTCGGAATGCAAGGATCAGGAGTGGGTTGCGCTAAAAATGTAGGGATCGGGAGTGCGTTGCGCTCACAATGTAGGGATCAGGAGTGCGTTACACTTGGAATGCAGGGATCAGGAGTGCGTTGCATTTAGAATGTAGGGGTCAGGAGTGCATTGCGCTCGGAATGCAGGGATCAGGAGTGTGTTGCGCTCAGAATGTAGGGAATAGCAGTGCGCTGGGCTCGGAATGCAGGGATCAGGAGTGTGTTGCGCTCAGAATGTAGGGAATAGCAGTGCGCTGGGCTCGGAATGCAGGGATCGGGAGTGCGTTGCGCTCAGAATGCAGGGATCGGGAGTGCGTTGCGCACTGAATGCAGGGATCAGGAGTGCGTTGCGCTCGGAATGCAGGGATCAGGAGTGCGTTGTGCTCAGAATGCAGGGATCGGGAGTGCGTTGCGCTCTGAAAGCAGGGATCAGGAGTGCGTTGCGCTCTGAATGTAGGGATCGGGAGTGCGTTGCGCTCTGAATGTAGGGATCGGGAGTGCGTTGCGCTCTGAAAGCAGGGATCAGGAGTGCGTTGCGCTCGGAATGCAGGGACCAGGAGTGCGTTGCGCTCAGAATGCAGGGATCAGGAGTGCGTTGCGCTCAGAATGCAGGGATCAGGAGTGCGTTGCGCTCAGAATGCAGGGATCAGGAGTGCGTTGCGCTCAGAATGCAGGGATCAGGAGTGCGTTGCGCTCGGAATGCAGGGATCAGGAGTGCGTTGCGCTCAGAATGCAGGGATCAGGAGTGGGTTGCGCTAAAGAATGTAGGGATCAGGAGTGCGTTGCGCTCAGAATGCAGGGATCGGGAGTGCGTTGCGCTCAGAATGCAGGGATCGGGAGTGCGTTGCGCTTGGAATGCAGGGATCAGGAGTGCGTTGCTGTCGGAATGCAAGGATCAGGAGTGGGTTGCGCTAAAAATGTAGGGATCGGGAGTGCGTTGCGCTCACAATGTAGGGATCAGGAGTGCGTTACACTTGGAATGCAGGGATCAGGAGTGCGTTGCATTTAGAATGTAGGGGTCAGGAGTGCATTGCGCTCGGAATGCAGGGATCAGGAGTGTGTTGCGCTCAGAATGTAGGGAATAGCAGTGCGCTGGGCTCGGAATGCAGGGATCAGGAGTGTGTTGCGCTCAGAATGTAGGGAATAGCAGTGCGCTGGGCTCGGAATGCAGGGATCGGGAGTGCGTTGCGCTCAGAATGCAGGGATCGGGAGTGCGTTGCGCACTGAATGCAGGGATCAGGAGTGCGTTGCGCTCGGAATGCAGGGATCAGGAGTGCGTTGTGCTCAGAATGCAGGGATCGGGAGTGCGTTGCGCTCTGAAAGCAGGGATCAGGAGTGCGTTGCGCTCTGAATGTAGGGATCGGGAGTGCGTTGCGCTCTGAATGTAGGGATCGGGAGTGCGTTGCGCTCTGAAAGCAGGGATCAGGAGTGCGTTGCGCTCGGAATGCAGGGATCAGGAGTGCGTTGCGCTCAGAATGCAGGGATCAGGAGTGCATTGCGCTCGGAATGCAGGAATCGGGAGTGCGTTGCTCTTGGAACGCAGGGATCAGAAGTGCATTGTGCTCGGAATGCAGGGATCAGGAGTGCGTTGCGCTCGGAATGCAGGGACCAGGAGTGCGTTGCGCTCAGAATGCAGGGATCAGGAGTGCGTTGCGCTCAGAATGCAGGGATCAGGAGTGCGTTGCGCTCAGAATGCAGGGATCAGGAGTGCGTTGCGCTCGGAATGCAGGGATCAGGAGTGCGTTGCGCTTGGAATGCAGGGACCAGGAGTGCGTTGCGCTCGGAATGCAGGGATCAGGAGAGCATTGCGCTCGGAATGCAGGGATCAGGAGTGCGTTGCGCTTGGAATGCAGGGATCAGGAGTGTGTTGCGCTCAGAATGCAGGGATCAGGAGTCAATTTGCCGCCTCCCTCAAAGTGCTGCCTGGGTCCAAAGGACCCAGCGGGGCCCTTGGTAGGGTTCCCACCACAGGGGCCCATTGATGACATCACTGGGACTTCTATAAGGTATGTGAGAGATGACAACATGGGGGACGAGTGACATTTTTCTGTTGGTGAACCTCGAGCAATGGGCACAGGAGGAAAAATCTGAACGGCGTTGGTGGAGGGTCTCGGATATGTTTTGGTGACGACATGAAAACCTGTTAAGCGTAGTCCTTTTTATCGATCGATTACCTGGAAGTCCCTTCAGGTGGGAGGACCCTTTTCTGTGTTTTTATTGGACGGTTTGTATCTTTCCATACCCGTCGGCTTTGGTTCCTCCCCCCCCTCTTAATCTGTCCTCCATCTTGGATAAATTCCGCTCGGCAGCGGAGCTGATAATTATTGTTCCGCATCGATCTCTCCCCAGACTCGTTATCTGCGCCGGCTCCTCTCTCCTCCTATTGGATAAGCCCTCGGGGTTCGCTCAATTAATTACATCTAAACAACGCGCCGGTTCTGATAGACGTGCGATAGCGGCCGATGCAGCGCCTCCAACCTCCGGGACAAAGTCATCCTTTGTTAAGGTGGAACCCCGGGTGAAGAAGAAAAGGCGTTTTATAACAGACGCTGCCTTCCTCCTAAGACCTCTTTGGCTGATTTGCCGGGCGAGACTCTGTTTTCTGAGCCTGCAGCGACAGGGATACGCTGTTCCAGCAACTTGGGGACAATGCGCAGCATGGGTCATGTGACAAGAGGCTGCAGCCCTACCCTGGAGCACTTAGAAAAGCCTGCTGAATCTGGCTGCACAGCTGCAATAGCGTTTTCTGATTTCAGCACAGCTGCAGGGTTTGCAGGACTGCACTGGCTGGTCCCTGGTGACATGGAGGTGTGGCCCCGTGTTCTGTGGAACGGGAGACTCTGACATCGGGAAATGTATCTCTTCCAGGAAACTACAGCTGCTAATTTTGCCATGGTAACCCTCCCCCGCAAATGTCATTATCTGGGGGGGATACAGGACTCTCCACGCCGGCCAATGACAGGCCAGCCAGATAATGTGGTTATAGGAGACTGCTAGAGGCTGATGCACAGTTAGAGGAGACTGCCAGGGTATGGCACCTAGTTGGAGGAGACTACCAGGGTGTGGCACCTAGTTGGAGGAGACTACCAGGGTGTGGCACCTAGTTGGAGGAGACTACCAGGGTGTGGCACCTAGTTGGAGGAGACTACCAGGGTGTGGCACCTAGTTGAAGGAGACTGCCAGGGTGTGGCGCCTAGTTGGAGGAGACTACCAGGGGGTGGCGCCTAGTTGGAGGAGACTACCAGGGGGTGGCGCCTAGTTGGAGGAGACTGCCAGGGTGTGGCACCTAGTTGTAGGAGACTGCCAAGGTGTGGCACCTAGTTGGAGACTGCCAGGGTGTGGAACCCAGTTGGAGGAGACTGCCAGGGTGTGGAACCTAGTTGGAGGAGACTGCCAGGGTGTGGAACCTAGTTGGAGGAGACTGCCAGGGTGTGGAACCTAGTTGGAGGAGACTACCAGGGGGTGTACCTAGTTGGAGGAGACTGCTAGGGACTGGCGCCTAGTTGGAGGAGACTGCTAAGGACTGGCGCCTAGTTGGAGGAGACTGCTAGGGACTGGCGCCTAGTTGGAGGAGACTGCTAGGGACTGGCGCCTAGTTGGAGGAGACTGCTAGGGACTGGCGCCTAGTTGGAGGAGACTGCTAGGGACTGGCGCCTAGTTGGAGGAGACTGCTAGGGGCTGGCGCCTAGTTGGAGGAGACTGCCAGGGTGTGGAACCTAGTTGGGGGAGACTGCCAGGGTGTGGAACCCAGTTGGAGGAGACTGCCAGGGTGTGGAACCTAGTTGGAGGAAACTGCCAGGGTGTGGAACCTAGTTGGAGGAGACTACCAGGGGGTGTACCTAGTTGTAGGAGACTGCTAGGGACTGGCGCCTAGTTGGAGGAGACTGCTAGGGACAGGCGCCTAGTTGGAGGAGACTGCCAGGGTGTGGAACCTAGTTGGAGGAGACTGCCAGGGTGTGGAACCTAGTTGGAGGAGACTGCCAGGGTGTGGAACCTAGTTGGAGGAGACTGCCAGGGTGTGGAACCTAGTTGGAGGAGACTGCCAGGGTGTAGAACCTAAATGGAGAAGACTGCTAGGGACTGGCGCCCAGTTGGAGGAGACTGCTAGGGACTGGCGCCCAGTTGGAGGAGACTGCTAGGGACTGGCGCCCAGTTGCAGGAGACTGCAAGGGACTGGTGCCCAGTTGGAGGAGACTGCTAGGGACTGGCGCCCAGTTGGAGGAGACTGCTAGGGACTGGCGCCTAGTTGGAGGAGACTGCCAGGGTGTAGAACCTAAATGGAGAAGACTGCTAGGGACTGGCGCCCAGTTGGAGGAGACTGCTAGGGACTGGCGCCCAGTTGGAGGAGACTGCTAGGGACTGGCGCCCAGTTGGAGGAAACTGCCGGGGACTGGCGCCCACTTGAAGGAGACTGCCGGGGACTGGCGCCCAGTTGAAGGAGACTGCCGGGGACTGGCGCCCAGTTTAAGGAGACTGCCGGGGATTGGCGCCCAGTTGAAGGAGACTGCTGGGGACTGGCGCCTAGTTGGAGGAGACTGCTAGGGACTGGTGCCTAGTTGAAGAAGACTGCCGGGGACTGGCGCCCAGTTGAAGGAGACTGCCGGGGACTGGCGCCCAGTTGAAGGAGACTGCTACCAAGTTCCAGGAGAGTGCTAGCACCTCTAGAGCTTCACTCTACACATTACATGCTAAATAGGAAGCTGAACCCAAACTTGGACCCCCCCGCCCCGGTACCTACCCCTCCGCAGTAATACGGTGAACACTCACCAGTGGGGTCTGCAGACAGCCCACATGTCATGGCGCCCCCTCCTGTGCAGTGACGGTGGTATCAGCTCAATCCCCAGCCTCCCCTCCCCCCCCACCCCGACGCACATACATTATCCCGCCTGCCAAACACATTATAAATGGTGACTTAGCCGTCCCGCCGCGTCAATCTCCTCCGCCGTGAAATACTCAATCCGGTTTTGGCTGCGAGCGTTTCATATATGAATCCGCCGCTTTAAAGGGGAACTCCGGTGCGATTTCAGTACATTTCAGGGTGAAAATCCATTTTTGGACCTTTTTACGTTTGCTGTTCCATATTTCAATTCCTGTATCCCACTGACTGATGATCACCTTTTTATCAATAGAGGGGATTATCCTCTGTCAGCCTCACAGGAGAGTATGGATCCTCATCGATCAGTATGATTAGCCAGCTGATCACATTTACATAGATACTGTAGCTAATCAATTTGTAGAAGACGATGAGGTCCCTCGAAATTGTGTGTGTGGGGGGGGGGGGACTTTTACTGCCCGATCCAATCAGGTGACAAGAGGGAGGGGCAATCAGATTCTGGATAGAAGTGGGAATGTTAATAATGGAGAGGAACAATGTATCACATTTACAGACAGTATAGCGCCATCTCTGGGCAGGACAGGAATTATTACTCTCTGTAAGTAATGGGCAATATGGCCGCTCCCATGTGTAGATTAAATTGGAAACTATAAATAGTAACAAAGTATTTGGAGCGCAAATCCTCATTGATTACAGTCAGCTGATCACATTTATATCGATATCCAATCAATTTAAAAAATATGAAGGGGTCCCTCGAAATGAGGGGGGATGGGGGGGCCGGCGCTGCCCATATCCACAACAGGTAATGAGGCTCCAATCAGATTGTAGTAATATAAGTGAGAATGTTAATAATGGAGAGAAACCATGTATCACATGAGACAGAAAAGCTTAAACTCCAAGCAGGACTAGACGAGAAGCGCCCTGTGTGTAATAATCGGCAATATGGCCGCCCCCATGTGTAGATTAAATTGGAAACTTTAAATGGTAACAAAGTATTTAGAGTGCAAATCCTTATTGATCGGAATGATTACAGTCAGCTGATCACATTTATATTGATGGCTAATCAATCTGAAAAATATGATGGGGTCCCTCGAAATGAGGGGGGGGGGGGCTTTTACTGCCTGATTCAAATCAGGTGACAAAGGGGGGCAATCAGATTCCAATAATGGAAGTGTGAATGTTAATAATAGAGAATAACAATGTATCACATTTACAGAGAGTATAGCGCCATCTCTGGGCAGGGCAGGAAGTACTACTCTGTAAGTAATGGGCAATATGGCCGCTCCCATGTGTATAATAAATTGGAAACTATAAATAGTAACAAAGTATTTAGAGCGCAAATCCTCATTGATTACAGTCAGCTGATCACATTTATATAGATAGCCAATCAATTTGAAAAACCTGATGGGGGTCCCTCGAAATGAAGGGGGGGGGGGGGCAGCGCTGCCTTATGCAGATCAGGTGACGAGGCTCCCGATCAGATTCTGGTAATAGTAAGTAATGGGCAATATGGCCGCTCCCATGTGTATATTGAATTGGAAACTTTAAATAGTAACAAAGTGTTTAGAGAGCGCAAATCCTCATTGATCGGTATGATTACAGTCAGCTGATCACATTTATATAGATAGCTAATCAATTTGAAAAAGATGATGGGGTCCCTCGTAATGGGGGGGGGGGGGGGGGTAGGCTTTTACTGCCAGATCCAGATCAGGTGACAAGGGAGGGCCAATCAGATTCTGGTAATAAAAGTGGGAATGTTAATAATAGAGAGGAACAATGTATCACATTGCAGACAGTATAGCGCCATCTCTGGGCAGGACAGGAAATACTACTCTGTAAGTAATGGGCAATATGGCCGCTCCCATGTGTAGATTAAATTGGGAATTTTAAATAGTAACCAAGTGTTTCGAGTGCAAATCCTCATTGATTACAGTCAGCTGATCACATTTATATAGATATCTAAAAAATATGAAGGGGTCCCTCGAAATGAAAGGGGGGGGGGGGGGCAGTGCTGCCTTAGGCAGATCAGGAGACGAGGCTCCCAATCAGATTACGATAATAGAAGTGTGAATTTTAATAATGGAGAGGAACAATGTATCACATTACAGACAGTATAGCGCCATCTCTGGGCAGGACAGGAAGTACTACTCTCTGTATGTAATGGGCAATATGGCCGCTCCCATGTGTAGATTAAATTGGAAACTATAAATAGTAACAAAGTATTTATAGTGCAAATCCTCATTGATTACAGTCAGCTGATCACATTTATATAGATAGCTAATAAATCTAAAAAATATGATGGGGTCCCTCGAAATGAAAGAGGGGGGGGGAAGGGGGCTTTTGCTGCCCGATTCAGATCAGGCGACCAATCAGATTCTGGTAACAGAAGTGAGAATGTTAATATTAAAGAATAACAATGTATCACAATTACAGAGAGTATAGCGCCATCTCTGGGCAGGGCAGGAAGTGCGCTGTGTGTAATCGGCAATATGGCCGCTGCCATGTGTATATAATATATTTGTAAGATATAAAAAGAAACAAAGTGTCTCTGGAGTGCGAATCCTCACCGATCGGATTATTTCCAGCCAGCCGATCACATTTCCATCGATCGCTAAACCGCTAAAGATGAAGGGGTCCCTCGAAGTGGGGGGGGGGGGGGGGTATACAGAACAGGTAAGGAGGGAGTCATGTTAATAAGATTCGTCGGATTCCGTACCCCCCCTCCCCCTCTATGTACTCCCCCGGCGACGTTGACAATGGAGGCGATTATCGGAGCGGGGAAGTAATTTTCGCCTCTCCCAGTCTGTAATCACACAAGCCGGTCCCTCCGGCCTCTTCCCCCCCTCGCCCGTCCTTGACCCCGATAAAAAAAAAAAAAAAGAGCACACAAAACAGGCGCCCCCCTGACAATTGCCACACACAACGTGTCACCTCCCCTCCCCCCACCGCGCCAACACGGGGAACATTGTTATGTCCTGCAGGTCGGCGCACGGCGGGCGCTAATCACCGGGAACAAATATTTATCCGTGATTCAAATGGAGATGAGTGAAGGGACACGGGGGGGATTATGGAGCACTTCCTGTGTTGTCACCAGGACCACGGGGACACAAGAGGCAACAAACCCCCCCCCCCACCCCCATCCCCAACAACCCTTCCCCCCCCCGCTCTATTCTAAACTACAGCTTAGGACAGGCGCTTCCACTTTACAGGTCTGCAGTTCTATACACGTCCTGTACGGCATGCCAAAGTGATCCCCCCCCCCCCAATGACATTATCCCTTGTACAATTGATCGTGGCCACTTTAGCGTGCCTTACGTGCGGTCGGATGCAAGATGTTTGTAACTCTAGTGATCTACTAACTCCCCCCCATGTCCATTGACATTAAGCCTTGTATTATTGATTGAGGCCACTTTAGCATGCCTTAAATACAACTGCAGCTTTTTTAATCGGATGTAAGTTGTTTGTAACTCTAGTGATCTGCTGATCCCCCCCTCCCATGTTGTAATATTGATTGAGGCCACCTCAGCATGCCTTAAGTGCAACTGCAGCTTTTTCAATCAGACGCATTTCTTTTGTAACTCTAGTACCCCCTTCCTCCGTGTTCATGGACGTTATCCCTTCTACAATTGATCGAGGCCACTTTAGAACATGCCTTAAGTGCGATCGCAGCTTGTAACTCTAGTGATCCGCCCCCCCAATTGCACGGCATAGCCAAACTGAGACAACACCAATCGTTTTACAGTTTTCACCAAATCAGGAATAGAGGGGAAATCTTCCAGTTGGGGAGACCTGCTCCTGTGACAACTTTTGGAGAGATTTTAGCCTCACTTACTGAGTCACCTGCCGTTCTGTTTGACTTAGGGTTGCCACCTGTCTGGGATTCACCCGGACAGTTCGGGTTTTGAATCATGGGCCCGGGTGAAACCCGGACACATTTTTCAGACCGGACTATGACTGCCCAGCAGGTCAGGGTGAGTAGACTAAGGTAAATCAGGGTTCTCAGAGCACCCCTTACATCAGAGTGCCCTTTTATACCAGAGGCCACAGTGTTTCCCCCTTACATACATAAAATTCCAAATGGGTTGTCACCAGAACAGGAAGAGAGGAGAAATCTTGCACAGGGGACACTAGTTTAGGTGACCTGTGGAAAGCGGGGGGAGGGGGGCAAGTGATGCTTTTAATTTGGAGGGATTTCCTCTCACTTCCTGTTTTGGACATGGGACAGAAAGTGAAGGGAAATCTCCCCTATGGGGGAAGAAATCACACATTTTGGGTTGTCACCAGAACAGGAAGAGAGGGAAAACCGTCCACTGGGGACACTAGTTCTGGTGACCTGGGGTCCCCAAGGGGTTCCCTTATTATGTAGGGATTTCCTCTCACTTTCTGTTGAAGCTTTAAGACTGGAAGTAAAGGGAAATCTCCACAATGGGGACAGCTAGTTCTGATGACCTGGGGGCCCCCAAAAGAAGTTCTCTTCATTTGCAGGAATTTCCTCTCACTTCCTGTTTTGGTTATGAGACAGGAAGTGAAGGGAAATCTCCACAATGGGAATAGATAGCAAAAAAAAAAAAAAATCTGACCGGAGTTATAACCCTCCCTTGCTCTATCCAAAATGAAAAGTTTTAGTTCTACTTTAACTAGTTGCCACCCCCCCCCCATCAAATGATGGCGGGGCGGTGCGGCTCTCGTTCCGGGATGTCGTCATATGACGGCGTCCCAGAATGGCCGCTCTCGTGTGCCCGCAGGGTTGCATGGTGTGGTGATCGCGCCGTGTTGCTGGAACATGGCGTAACTCCGATCTCTGTACATAGCCCCGGCCGCGGCTCTTTAATCATGTGATCGGCTGTGTCCAATCACAGCCGGTCACATGGTGGCTTCTCCTCACAGGAGACATCTACACACGTGATCAGGGCACTGATTACAATAGTGACACCAGTACCACAAATCTGTGCCAGCGATGAGTGCCCACCACTGCCCACAAGTGCCACCTATAAGTGCCCATTAGTGATGCCAGTCCGTGCTGGCTATCAGTCCCACCTATCAGTGCTGCCCATCAATGTCACCCATCAGTGCCACCTATCAGTGTCCATTAGTGATGCCAGTCCGTGCTGGCTATCAGTCCCGCCTATCAGTGCTGTCCATCAATGCCCATCACTGCTGTCCATTAATGCCCATCAGTGCCACCCATCCATGCCCACCCATGCCCATCAGTGCCCATCAGTACCACCTATTTATGCTGCCTATCAGTGCCTATCAGTGCCACCTAACAGTGCCCATCAGTGCCGCCTATAAGTACCACCTATCAGTGCCCATTAGTGATGCCAGTCCATGCTGGCTATCAGTCCCACCTATCAATGCTGTCCATCAATGCCCATCACTGTTGTCCACCAATGCCCATCAATGCTCATCAGTGCCCATCAGTACCGCCCATCAGTGCCACCTATTAGTGATGCCAGTCCGTGCTGGCTATCAGTCCCACCCATCAGTGCTGCCATCACTGTTGTCCATCAATAGCCATCAGTGCCGCCTAACAGTGCCCATCAGTGCCACCTAGCAGTGCTTATAAGTGTGGCATATTGGTGCCTCCTCATCAGTGCTGTCCATTAATGCCCATCATTGCCACCCATCTATGCGCATCAGTGCCCATCAGTACCGCCTACCCGTGCCGCCTATCAGTGCCCATCATGCCACCTAACAGTGCCCATCAGTGCCGCCTATCAGTGCCCATTAGTGATGCCAGTCCGTGCTGGCTATCAGTCCCACCTATCAGTGCTGCCCATCAATGTCGCCCATCAGTGCTCATCAGTGCCACCTATTAGTGATGCCAGTCAGTGCTGGCTATCAGTCCCACCCACCAGTGCTGTTCATCAGTGCCGCCTATCAGTGCTCATAAGTGCGGCATACTGGTGCCGCCTCATCAATGCCCATCAGTGAGGGAGAAAAATTACTTAATTATAAAATTTACTGACAGAAACTAAGTAAAAAAAAATATATTTTCAAATTTTTTTGGTCTTTATTTTTTACTAAAAAAAAAAAAAATCCCGTCAGTGATTAAATCCCACCAAAAGAAATCTCTATATGTGTGAAGAAAATGATAAAACGTTCCTCTGAGTACAGAGTTACATGACCGCGTAATTGTCATTCAAAGTGTGAGAGCGCTGAGAGGTGAATATTGGCCTGGGCAGTGAATGGGGGGTAAAGTGCCCGGTAGGCGGGTGGTTGAGGTTACATTGTAAAGTGTATCCAATGCTCCATACAATTGAGTGCGTCTCCAAAGTCGCAGCATTTCCAGCACGACTTTAATGTGACTTTTTTTTTTATTGAATTCCAGCTTTGATCCGACTTTACATTTCTCTGGATGAGGATCCTCAAAAGTCGCAGCAAAGAATCGCAGACACTTTATCAAAATCTCCGCAGCTTTAACTCGCACCTATCTGAACGGGTGTCATTGCAATCAATGCGACTGCGAACCGTCACACCCAACGTCGCATGACAAGTCGCGGCACCATTGTTCTTCAGTGGCACCCATCCAGAATAGGCGCCTGCACTACTTTTGATGCGACTTGGTGCGTAAAGGCGTTGCTGGAAATTGTGCGACTTTCGAGTCGCACAGACCTGAGCCAAAATAATACTGACGTCACGTTGTAGGTTGTGTTCTCTGCAAATACGGTCATGCGACTTGGTGGGAAAAAAAAATGCACGGATTTGAAAAGCGTATTGCGTTTTTTTCCCAAATTTCTATCAAAACGCAGAAAAAGATGTCGCATGCAGTATTTTCCGGAAGGTCAATGCGTTGCTCTGTAAGGGGCACTTCACAGCTGTGCGTTGTGTTGATTCTCTGTTAAAAAAATGTGCGTTTTACCGCGCTCCACTGCGCTACCTCACCATTTTTATTTGAATAACACCTCAACGCACAAACGCACCGCACCGCAGTACACGGATGTCATCGCCCTGCGTGTTGTGTTAGGAAAGGTGCAGTGTGATAAGGAATGCGATTCCTAACGCAACGCACGGAAAATGCACATCCAAGCAACGCACTGATATAAAGGTCTTCATAGAGTATAATGATAATGTGTGTCGTATTCCACACACCCAATGCCACCCGGGACCGGGTCATCCAGTGCCCAGGGCAAGGATCCAGTATTGCACCCCCTCCCCCACTGTTACTACATGCCATAGAGTGGGGGGTACCACCTTGCGTCTATTCTTTGCCCTCCCCCTGTTTCTCTGCGCCTGCGACAGCTATCGCTCCTGCCCACCCCCTTGTCCCGGCCCTGCCGCCCCCCCCTACTCACCCCTTGTCCTGGCCCTGCCGCCCCTCCTACCAGCCCCTTGTCCCGGCCCTGCCGCCCCCCCTACTCACCCCTTGTCCTGGCCCTGCCGCCCCTCCTGCCCACCCCTTGTCCCGGCCCTGCCGCCCCTCCTGCCCACCCCTTGTCTCGGCCCTGCCGCCCCTCCTGCCCACCCCTTGTCTCGGCCCTGCCGCCCCTCCTGCCCGCCCTTTATCCCAGCCCTGCTGCCCCTCCTGTCCACCCCTTGTTCCGGCCCTGCAGCCCCTCCTGCCCACCCCTTATCCCGGCCCTGCTGCCCCTCCTGCCCACCCCTTTATCCTGCTCTGCTGCCCCTCCTGTCCACCCCTTGTCTCAGCCCTGCCGCCTCTCCTGCCCGCCCTTTATCCTGGCTCTGCCGCCTCTCCTGCTCACCCCTTATCCCGGTCCTGCCGTCCCTCCTGCCCACTCCTTGTTCTGGCCCTGCTGCCCCTCCTGCCCACCCCTTGTCTCAGCCCTACCGCCCCTCCTGCCCACCCCTTATTCCGGCCCTGCTGCCCCTCCTGCCCACCCCTTGTCTTGGCCCTGCCGCCCTCCTGCCCACCCCTTGTTCTGGCCCTGCCACCCCTCCTGCCCACCCCTTGTCTCAGCCCTGCCGCCCCTCCTGCCCACCCCTTATTACGGCCCTGCTGTCCCTCCTGCCCACCCCTTGTCTCAGCCCTGCCGCCCCTCCTGTCCACCCCTTGTCTTGGCCCTGCCGCCCTCTTGCCCACTCCTTATCCCGGCCCTGCCGCCCCTCCTGCCCACCCCTTGTTCTGGCCCTGCCACCCCTCCTGCCCACCCCTTATCCTGGCCCTGCCGCCCCTCCTGCCCACCCCTTGTTCTGGCCCTGCCACCCCTCCTGCCCACCCCTTATCCCGGCCCTGCTGCCCCTCCTGCCCACCCCTTGTCTCGGTCCTGCCGCCCCTGCTGCCCACCCCTTGTCTCGGCCCTGCTGCCCCTCCTGCCCACCCCTTGTCCCGGCCCTGCCGCCCCTCCTGCCCACCCCTTATCCCGGCCCTGCCGCCCCTCCTGCCCACCCCTTATCCCGGCCCTGCCGCCCCTCCTGCCCACCCCTTGTTCTGGCCCTGCCACCCCTCCTGCCCACCCCTTATCCCGGCCCTGCCGCCCCTCCTGCCCACCCCTTATCCCGGCCCTGCCGCCCCTCCTGCCCACCCCTTGTTCTGGCCCTGCCGCCCCTCCTGCCCACCCCTTGTTCTGGCCCTGCCGCCCCACCTGCCCGCCCTTTATCCCAGCCCTGCTGTCCCTCCTGCCCACCCCTTGTCTCGGCCCTGCCGCCCCACCTGCCCGTCCCTTATCCCGGCCCTGCCGCTCCTCCTGCCCACCCCTTGTTCTGGCCCTGCCGCCCCACCTGCCCGTCCTTTATCCCAGCCCTGCTGCCCCTTCTGCCCACCCCTTGTCTCAGCCCTACCGTCCCTCCTGCCCACCCCTTATTCCGGCCCTGCTGCCCCTCCTGCCCACCCCTTGTCTCAGCCCTGCCGCCCCTCCTGCCCACCCCTTATCTCAGCCCTGCCGCCCCTCCTGCCCACCTCTTGTCCTGTCCCTGCCACCATGGTGCGAATGGCCTTGGGAGCTATAGGGCAGTGAGGGGTTAATTGCCTGTAACGGTCTGCATGGTGGGGTTTGGGGGTTGGGGGCGGGGCAGTCATAACGTCACAATGGAAGCAACTTTCTGAGCTGAATGGAGATGATTGATTTTCATTTCTGAAGTGGAAAAATATATTTCTGTGACCCCTCCCCCCAACACCCTCCCCCCTCCCCTCCCCTCCCCCACCTCCGGGGACAGGTCCCCTTCCTTCCACCTTTATATGCTGTGTACACGGCTCCATCTCCCAGCACAGGCCAATCATTCTGCCAATGCGTCTTAAAGGAGATGTACACCCCAGGCTAGATGACGTGAAGTTTGCTCGATGCACAGCACCCTGACGGCTCCTCCCACCAGCCACGATCTGCCTGCATTGCATAGAGACGCACAGAGACCCGGTGATGACATCACAGTGGCTAAAATAAGATATGGAATAAACACAAAAAAAATGTTGATTGGGGAGGGGGGGAGGGGGGACCAGGGAAGGAAAAATATAATCAGTTTAAACTCCGGCTTTCCCCTCTCCGCGGCCCGAGCGGTGGAAGCGATCCTCCGGAACAATCGATCGGAAGGTTCCCCGGCCGTGTCGGCTTTTTCGGATATTTATAAAGGGATTTTATAGAAACGTGTGATTATTTTTGGTGGGGGGAGGGGATAGGAGCCTCCACTCAGGCAGGCGCTGGCCCCCGGGGGCCCTGAAATCTGTTTTGCTGTCTGTGATTCACGCCGGAGACTGACAGCTGCAGATGTCTCACATTAGACGATCGCTGAAGATTTCAACAGCTGAAACCGCAGATTACATCCCCCTCCCCCCCCCAACCCCTCAGCCTGTGCCACCCCTGCCAGCTCTCTGTGCCAGGCTGTGCTCACCATGTACAGCTGGCAGCTGGAGACGTTTCCCGGGGGGGCTCTTCCCATGGCCTGCTAAGGAACCGGTGACGGGATGGTGGCCAATGTGTGTCTCCCCTCCCCCCAGTGATCAGACTGTACATTGTAACTTTGTAGAAGGAGGAGGAGTCATTTCCTCAGTCTCCCCTCCCCCAGGGATCAGACTGTACATTGTAACTTTGTAGAAGGAGGAGGAGGCATTTCCTCAGTCTCCCCTCCCCCCAGTGATCAGACTGTACATTGTAACTTTGTAGGAGGAGTCCTAGCAATCGATAATGGTGTGCATCACAGTCACCTGCGTCCTAGCAACCAATGATGCTCATTGCAGTCACCAGCACCCTAGCAACTAAGGACGCTGTGGCCAGGCCACCAGAGTCCTAGCAACCAATGATGTTCATTGCAGTCACCAGCACCCTAGCAACCAAGGACGCTGTGGCCAGGCCACCTGAATTCTAGCAACCAATGATGTGCTTCGCAGTCACCAGCACCCTAGTAACCAAGGATGCTGTGGCCAGGCCACTTGAGTCCTAGCAACCAATGATGTTGTGCTTCGTATTAACCAGCGTCCTAGCAACCAGTCACCTGTGTCCGAGCGACCAATGACACACGGCATCATTGGTTGCTAGGATACTGACAGCCAATTATTGCTGCTAGCACCAAAGCTGTGGGGTGGGGGGGGGGCACCCGGAGTGTCTATGGAACGCAGTATAGCAGGATCACCAGAAACATGCAAAAGCCGACGAGCATCCCCCATATTGTGGTGACCCACCAAACAAGAGAATGAAACAATGTTTCAAACGGCTGGAATGGTGGAAACAATGTTTCCAAATGGATGGTGAAGAGGACCTGACCCCAGGCGGCAATAAACCGCGGCGCCCCCCTGAGGAAAGGAATGGTGGTGGGATGGATTGTTTATTATCCAGACCTGATTACCATAAAATCGAATCGCCGCTTCCCAGAAACGCCAATCTGCCGCCCCGCTCTGCGCGGGATACCAGAATAACGAGGGCGGCCAGTCCAAATTCTATTTTCCAATGAAATGTCTCCGGCCGGGAAGGGCGGAATTCCCTACGGCGGTGAACCCGGAGGAGCTCCATTTCTGTTCATGATTCTTCTCTGCTGCAATTCAGTACAGGCCTTTCCCCCTCCCCCCAGCCTCTGATTGGACAGTGAAAAAGAGAAGTAGCAGACTGATGAGCCAATCGCTCTCTCTCTCTCACTCTGCTCTCTCCTCCTCTCAGCGTGCTCCGTGTTCTGCAGCATAGCTGATTGGCTCCAGGTGTTGCTTCTCCCTCCCGTAGTCTGAGCTCTGCTGTACAGACCTGCTAGCAGGTCACATTCAGGTCACTCACACTACTTGTATTTAAAAAATTAAACTGATTAATAATTACAGAGCTGCATAAATGTGTGTCTGTTATATCTACCCGGAGCAGGGCTGGGACAAGGGGTGGGCAGGAGGGGGTGCAATGATTTATTGCAGGGATGGGGGGGGGGGCACCCTGTGTCAGTTGCCTCTAATATAAGGCTGACGGGAGTAGTGACAGCGACATCACTGCTAACCCTATGGGAAGGGGGAGGGGGGTGCAGTTTGGGATCTTTGCCCTGGGCGATGGATGACCTTTTCCCGGCACTGACCCGGAGGGCAGACAAAACCTCCAGGGCCCCCCTGACAGCTGGGGCCCTATCCATCGGGTCTGGGGCCCTCCCCTCCGAGTCTTGGGGCCCTTTCCTCCAAGTCTTGGGGCCCTCCGAGTCTGGGGGCCCTTTCCTTCAAGTCTTGGGGCCCTCTCCTTCGAGTCTGGGGCCCTCCCCTCCGAGTCTGGGGGCCCTTTCCTCCAAGTCTTGGGACCCTCTCCCCCGAGTCTGGGGGCCCTCCCCTCCAAGTCTGGGGGCCCTTCCCTCCAAGTCTGGGGCCCTCTCCTCCGAGTCTGGGGGCCCTTCCCTCCGAGTCTGGGGCCCTCTCCTCCGAGTCTGGGAGCCCTCTCCTCCGAGTCTGGGGGCCCTTCCCTCCGAGTCTGGGGCCCTCTCCTCCAAGTCTGGGGCCCTCTCCTCCGAGTCTGGGGGCCCTTCCCTCCGAGTCTGGGGCCCTTCCCTCCGAGTCTGGGGCCCTCTCCTCCGAGTCTGGGAGCCCTCTCCCCTGAGTCTGGGGGCCCTCTCCTCTGAGTCTGGGGGCCCTTCCCTCCGAGTCTGGGGGCCCTTCCCTCCGAGTCTTGAAGGCCCTCTCCTCCGAGTCTGGGGGCCTTCCCCTCCGAGTCTGGGGCCCTCCCCTCCGAGTCTTGGGTCCCTTCCCTCCGAGTCTTGGGGCCCTCTTCTCCGAGTCTGGGGGCCCTCTCCTCCGGGTCTGGGGGCCCCTTTCATCCGAGTCTGGGGACCCTCCCCTTGGAGTCCGGGGGCCACCCCTCCGAGTCTAGGGGCCCTCTCCTCCATGTCTGGGGGCCACCCCTCCGAGTCTGGGGGCCCTCTCCTCCAAGTCTGGGGCTCTTCCCTCCGAGTCTGGGGGCCCTGTCCTCCGGGTCTGAGGCTCTTCCCTCCGAATCTTGGGGCCCTCTCCTCCGAGTCTTGGGGCCCTCTCCTCCGCGTCTGGTGGCCCTCTCCTCCGAATCTTGGGGCCCTCTCCTCCGCGTCTGGTGGCCCTCTCCTCCGAATCTTGGGGCCCTCTCCTCCGAGTCTGGGGGCCCTCTACTCCGAATCTTGGGGCCCTCTCCTCCGAGTCTGGGGGCTCTCTCCTCCGGGTCTGGGGCTCTTCCCTCCGAGTCTGGGGGCCCTCCCCTCCGGAGTCTGGGGGCCCTCTCCTCTGAGTCTGGGGCCCTCATTTATTTCAATGGGCGGCATCTCGAACAATGCGACTCGAGTCACAGTGACGAAAAAGGTCCCTGTGTAAATTATCTGCAAAATCACAAAAATTGCAAGCAAGTTGCAGGACTTTAGGGTAACAGTGTTGTGAACCAAGCCTTGTGGTCCCACAGCACCCCCCCCCCCCACATGGTGGTGGAATGCCAGGGCCCACCTTTGTGACCCCAGTAGCTCCGCCACTGCTTCTGAGTGTTTTTACCTTTTTAGCTGTTATTATTACCCTGAAAGCCCTAATGAGCAGATGTTTTAGATTTGCTGTTCCATATTTCAGTTAATGTATCTTACATACAGATCTGCACTGGCTCCCTCTAGTGGTTATCTGAGGGAATAGAATGACTGTGTGATACAAGAGAACAGACTTTGCACCGGAGAGTCGCTGACCTGCAAGCATGCAGCCAGTGAAGTCGGCTTAGTGTGGCCAAACACAGAGATTTTCAGACAATTACAACAACACAATCTTTTTCTTTAGCAGTTGAAACTGAAAAATATGAGGAGGACCTACTTCTAATGAATTCGATTGACCGGAAACCCGTTGTCTACAGTATATGTAATGCTACAAGAGACAGTTAGAGACTGCAGACATAGTACAGAAGATGATCATAGACTGCAGACATAGTACAGGAGATGATCAGAGACTGCAGACATAGTACAGAAGATGATCATAGACTGCAGACATAATACAGGAGATGATCAGAGACTGCAGACATAGTACAGAAGATGATCATAGACTGCAGACATAATACAGGAGATGATCAGAGACTGCAGACATAGGACAGGAGATGATCAGAGACTGCAGACATAATACAGGAGATGATCAGAGACTGCAGACATGGTACAGGAGATGATCAGAGACTGCAGACATAATACAGGAGACAGTCAGAGACTGCAGACATAGTACAGGAGACGATCAGAGACTGCAGACATAGTACAGGAGACGATCAGAGACTGCAGACATAGTACAGGAGATGATCAGAGACTGCAGACATGGTACAGGAGATGATCAGAGACTGCAGACATAGTACAGGAGATGATCAGAGACTGCAGACATAGTACAGGAGACAGTCAGAGACTGCAGACATAATACAGGAGACAGTCAGAGACTGCAGACATAGGACAGGAGATGATCAGAGACTGCAGACATAATACAGGAGATGATCAGAGACTGCAGACATAATACAGGAGATGATCAGAGACTGCAGACATAGTACAGGAGACGATCAGAGACTGCAGACATAGTACAGGAGACGATCAGAGACTGCAGACATAGTACAGGAGACGATCAGAGACTGCAGACATAGTACAGGAGCATAGGCGTGCGCACAGGGTGTGCCGGGTGTGCCTGGGCACACCCTAATCACCCCATGTGCATTAGCATTATCCAGTAGCAGCACAGAGGTGGGTGGTTGGGGGTGCCGGTGGCCAGTGTAAATGCCCCCATTATATTACAGTCTAGGTTCAATTGTAGGAACACGTTACACCCGTATTTAGGGTGTACCGTAATATGCTCCCAATCAACTGTCTCCCACCAGCAGAGCCTCCTTCCTGTGACAGCAGGTGACGTTCATGGGTGTTTGAATTTTTTGTAGTGCACACCCTAATGCAATAGGCTGTGCACTCCTATGTACAGGAGATAATCAGAGACTGCAGACATAGTACAGGAGATGATCAGAGACTGCAGACATAGTACAGGAGATGATCAGAGACTGCAGACATAGTACAGGAGATGATCAGAGACTGCAGACATGATACAGGAGACGATCAGAGACTGCAGACATAATACAGGAGATGATCAGAGACTGCAGACATACTACAGAAGATGGTCAGAGACTGCGGACATTATACAGGAGATGATCAGAGACTGCAGACATGATACAGGAGATGATCAGAGACTGCAGACATAATACAGGAGACAATCAGAGACTGCAGACATAGTACAGGAGATGATCAGAGACCGAAGACATAGTACAGGAGATGATCAGAGACTGCAGACATAGTACAAGAGATGATCAGAGACTGCGGACATAGTACAAGAGATGATCAGAGACTGCAGACATGATACAGGAGACGATCAGAGACTGCAGACATGATAAAGGAGATGATCAGAGACTGCAGACATAATACAGGAGATGATCAGAGACTGCAGACATAATACAGAAGATGGTCAGAGACTGCGGACATAATACAGGAGATGATCAGAGACTGCAGACATGATACAGGAGATGATCAGAGACTGCAGACATGATAAAGGAGATGATCAGAGACTGCAGACATAATACAGGAGATGATCAGAGACTGCAGACATAATACAGGAGATGGTCAGAGACTGCGGACATAGTACATGAGATGATCAGAGACTGCAGACATAGTACAGGAGATGATCAGAGACTGCAGACATAATACAGGAGATGATCAGAGACTGCAGACATAATACAGGAGATGGTCAGAGACTGCAGACATAGTACATGAGATGATCAGAGACTGCAGACATAGTACAAGAGATGACCAGAGACTGCAGACATAGTACAGGAGATGATCAGAGACTGCGGACATAATACAGGAGATGATCAGAGACTGCAGACATAGTACAGGAGATGATCAGAGACTGCGGACATAATACAGGAGATGGTCAGAGACTGCGGACATAGTACATGAGATGATCAGAGACTGCAGACATAGTACAGGAGATGATCAGAGACTGCAGACATAATACAGGAGATGATCAGAGACTGCAGACATAATACAGGAGATGGTCAGAGACTGCAGACATAGTACAAGAGATGACCAGAGACTGCAGACATAGTACAGGAGATGATCAGAGACTGCAGACATAATACAGGAGATGATCAGAGACTGCAGACATAGTACAGGAGATGATCAGAGACTGCGGACATAATACAGGAGATGATCAGAGACTGCAGACATAGTACAGGAGATGATCAGAGACTGCAGACATAGTACAGGAGATGATCAGAGACTGCAGACATAGTACAGGAAATAGTCAGAGACTGCAGACATAGTACAGGAGATGATCAGAGACTGCAGACATAATACAGGAGATGATCAGAGACTGCAGACGTAATACAGGAGATGATCAGAGACTGCAGACATAGTACAGGAGATGATCAGAGACTGCAGACATGATACAGGAGATGATCAGAGATTTGTACAGTTACTCTGTTTTATTTTGTGCTACTTTGTTACCATTTCACCATCACAACTTTCTACATTAAACTTTTACAAACTGAAGAATTCGAAAAAAAATTCAGGGAGAAGTGCGAGGGGAGAGCGGTCGATCTTTTAAACCCCCCCCTGATCGTTAGATGCCTTTTCAACCACAGGGTTGCGATCGGTGCCTTCCACGCAATCAATACATCTGCCGCCGGTCGATCGATCGACCTTTAATAAAAGATGTAAAAAAAAAAACCCTGCTGGGATCAGAGCGGCACTTAGCAGACCTGGGCCCGCCAGCTGCAAATTGCCCCCATTGACCGGCTCTGAGCCGTAATCTGATTTGGCCTTTTCCTGTCGGCTCGCTAATGGGCGCCGGCGTCCTCTCCTCCGAGATCCTCGAAGATCTGAAGATTCACAGGCCGATGGTGCTTCAGGCTGCAGGGGATAAAGAAAAAAAAAAAAAAAAGAGCCTTTCAAAAAAAAAAAAAGGAGCTTATTATGACTGCAGAACGAGAGGCGAGCTCATTGTACATTCCGCCCGCTTCCCCGCGAGCCGCGTTCCTGAGACGAGCAAAGAATAGCACCAGTTAATCGGCGGCGGGGCCCCCCTTGACACAGCTGCAAGATGCACGCTCGCTGGTGCCAGTCAGCTCCGATCCCTTTCCTTCCTCGGCGGCGCTTGCTTCTTGCTCGCGCTCTCGCCTTGCCTCCTTGACACCTGTAGCCATCTTTTTCTCCCCCCCTCCATCGTTCCCGAAAACGCAATCCCAGGGCACCCCCCCCCCCTCCTTCCCCAGCACCTCTTGGCTGGGATGGAAAGGAAAGCTGCCGCCGTTCCCGGCTCGGGGAGACTTCTGGGCAATTACCAGGAGCTTTGATTTCCTCGGGTTGGGAAGCCAGCAGCCAACGCGTTAAGCGTGCTCGTTACACAAAACCCTTAACTCTTTTCTGGCAGCGAAGGAGTCGCTCGGTTGCAATCAGGCAAGCTGAGTGAGATCCAAGGCTCTGGGTTTTCCAGTCTCACCATCTATTGCACACAAGGGGTTGGGAAGGAAGGATAAAGGGAAGATTGAAAAAAAAGGAAACAAGAAGCCATTTCCCTAATGATACAATGTAACAAATACAACCCCGAAATGCCTAACCATCCCCAACCTTCCCAAAACATTCCCCAACCACCCCCAACCATCCCTTACCTTCCCCAACCATCCTAAACCATTCCCCAACAATCCTAAACCTTCCTCAACCATCCCTATCCTTCCTCAAACATCCCCATCACTCTTCAACCACCCCCATCCTTCCTCAACCATCCGCAACCATTCCTCAACCAACCCCAACCTTCTCCAGCCATCCAAAAACCTTCCCTAACCATCCCCTACCTTCCCCAACCATCCCCATTCCTTCCTTAACCTTCACCAGCCTTCACCAACCATCCAAAACCTTCCCCATCCTTCCCCAACCATCCAAACCTTCCCCAGCCATACCAAAACCTTCCCCAACCAGTCCCCAACCATCCTGAACCATTCTCCAACCATCCCCATCCTTCCTCAACCATCCCCAGCATTCCCCAGCATTCTCCAACCATCCCGAACCATTCTCCAACCATCCCGAACCATTCTTCAACCACCCCCATCCTTCCTCGACCATTCCTCATCCTTCCTCAACCATCCCCATCCTTCCTCAACCAACCCCAGCCTTCCCAACCATCCCCAACCACCCTCAACCTTCCCCAACCATCCAAAACCTTCCCCAGCCATTCTCCAACCATCCCCATCCTTCCTCAACCATCCCCAGCATTCCCCAGCCTTCCCCAACCATCGATGTGACGGTGACCCTACCTTTTCATACAATCCCCAAGACAGTTCGGTCTCAATGACCATGACCACTATCCCAAACATTCCGAAGATGAGAGCGTAGTCGCTGAGCCTCTTCCTCTTCTCGAAGAGCGCCCGCCGGTGCCCAAGCTTGTAGCCGATGTTCTGGTGCTTGCGCTTGTTGGCTTTCGGGTAGGTGTTGGTGCTGTTATTGCCTGAGTGTTGGTGGTTGTGGGTGGCGTTGGGGTGGTGGTGCAAAGTCTGGTTGGAGTGGTGCTCGCTTTTGGAAGAGATGACGATCTCGGGCGGGTTGCTGGAGTTGAAGATCTGGAGCGGCTGGCTCTCGGGCTCCGAGTCGATCAGGTTCCTCCTGGAGGCACTTAGACGGCTGAGGGGCTTCATGACCCCTCCGGTGTATTTACAGGAGCTCATGGCTATTTCGGTAAACGGGTTGCTGTCCCTCCTGTGGACCAGAGGGCTGGCTTGTCTGTGCTTGCAACCTCCGCCAGCCCCACTTGTAGATGCCGAACTTGGAGAGTGTCCAACTAAGTGGTCACTTAAATTGAGCTGGCTCCCCTGCCTGGAAGAAGGGTGGAGAGCCGTCGAATTGGCGCAAGGAGGGGCCCTGAACGCAGTTGGGGAGGAATGCAACAGGCTGTGCTGAAACGGCTGGCTCTGCAGCTGGTTAGTGGGGTCGCCAGACAACGGGCACTGGCACTTGGGCTCGTCCTCCATGTCTCCGACCCCGGAATCATGAAAATGACCCGATGAGTCCATGGTCTGGATGTGATGGATTACCTTCGGCCCCCCAATTCTGACTCCTGTTCCAGGTTCGGTCTACGAGGGGGCAACGGGTTGGGGCATTGGTGGTCCAGATCCCGGCTTGGCGGACCTTTTCTCTGGGGAATGGGGGGGTCGGCGGTCCCTCAGGTCTTTGGCGCGAGTTCCTGGCTCCCGTGTTTCATTTTTTTCTGGGAAAGGTAGGCTCATCTGCCGAGCTATCTTTTTTTCTTGCTTCCCTTCGCCTCGGCTCTCTCTGTAACTAGCTCCCTCTCCTCTCCGTTACCAAGCCAAGCCCACCTCTGGCAGCTCCCTCTCATTGGCTTGCCTGGCAGCTGAGAACGTGCTGAGACAGCCCCATAACACCGTCACTTTAACCTCTCCACGGCTACAGAGGTGCACAGGTGGCCTTCAAGCATCCGCGCCGGCAGTTGCCGAAATTGCGGGATCCTGGTCCCCGAGACGGAGCTCCATCTCTAATCGGCTCCCCCTCCCCTCTTCTTCTCAATCATTACATGCTCCATCAGCTGCTGGGAAAAGGCTTAATTTTATAGGTCCAAAAGAGTGATTGGTGGGAAGTCTATGGATCTTACACGGCTTGTTAGCGGCCTGTACTAATAACGAGGGTCGTCAATCTTCCTCGAGGCCAATAAAGCGGTAACGGGACGCACATCGCCGTCCAATTCCCTCCTCATACACGCTGCGAATTATGATTTGGGTTCAGCACCAAGATTTTTGTCTGACTTACCGAACCCCCCCCCCCTTGATCGATCAAACTTCGAGGCGCTATTTCGTCCCGTATTTCGCCGAAAGGAATGCGATTTTTTTCAGAACGGTCAATAAATCTGGTTGGAAATCGAGTGATTTTTCTTTTTCTTCTTTGGCGCATTGCGTTTTTTTTTGCGCTTTCGATTTGTATGCTGTTTGGTCACGGGGGATTTTTTCGGGTGTAGGGCATCACATTCAAGTGGACGCGCGACGCGTGTTTGCGCTCAGGTGTGAACGGGGCTTTGCGCACGGCGATAGGACTTCTTTGGCGCAGTGCGTTTTTTTTTCCGCGCTCGATTTTGTATGCCGTTTGGTCAGTCCTATCGCCGTGCGCAAAAGCCCCGTCCACGCCTGAGCGTAAACGCGCGTCGCGCATTCACTTGAATGGGATGCCCTACGCCCGACAAACTACCCCGTGACCAAACGGCATACAAATCGAAAACGCAATGCGCCAAAGAAGAAAAAAAAAAAATCACTCGATGTCCAACCAGATTTATTGACCGTTCTGAAAACAATCGCATACCGTTCGGCGAAATACGGGACGAAATAGACAAACTCCACACCCCCCAAAGCAGCTAGAGAACGTTTTCGGTTGCGGAGCGTCGCACGTTTTTATCTATTTTTTTTTTTTTTCGTGAGTGTTTCGGCGCCCGACAAACGCGCCTTTTGCTATCCGCTGGCAATTAACGGCACCGCAAGTGCGACTCGTGTGCGCGGCGTGTTTCCAAAACGCGCATTTCTGCGTTCGGAAAAAAAAAGGCGTGAATGCAGTCTTAGAGTGCAAGCTCTTTCGTCCGGTGCAGTGTTACCTGATCGAAAACCGTCTTCTGCCTGTGTGCGCGACGCGCCTGATCGGAAAGCGACAGTCGCACAAATGCGTGGTCGGACTGCATTGAAGCAAGGGAGACGTCCAGCACCGGCATACGATTTGCATTCGTAAAATCCGAGCGCGCCGCAGATGGCGTTTTTAATGATTTCATCAATATTACAATTTACCCCGACGCCGCGGTGATAGGATTTAGGTTAGCTTCACGTCTATGCGTGTCGGGGAATGCAACACAAAAATCGCACGCGCTTTCCGGATACGCACAGAAACGCGGCGCCATTTAACGCGGTGCCATTTAGCGGGTGGTGCCAATAACTGTTCATTGTAAAAGGCACGCGACAAACTGCACCGTGCGGTTTGGGTCGCCATTGTTTTTGGTAAAGAGTCAGGCAGTTATTTCCTGCGTTTCTCGCACGTAGGGAAGCCCATTGAAAGTAATCTGCTGCCCAACGCGCAAAAACGCTCGGTGCGCTCTTGGGCACACATGTATGGCATGAACTGAGACCAAATCATTTTTTTGTTTGTTTTTAGATCTATGTGTGTATACAGAGGGGCGTTTTTTTTTTCTGTAGCGCTGGGAAGGTGAGTTGTCCTGTATTTACGCGCGTTACCTTTCCTGCGTTCACATGCGTTATTGACGCATTTCCAATGTATTTTTAAAAAAAAAATGAGGTGCTGTGCCATTTATGTGAATGGCATCCCAATGCATGAAGGCAACGTACACACATATACTATACCTATACCATACCATACTATACCATACCATGTACTATACTATACCATATACTGTACCATACACTATACTATACTATACCATACACTATACTATATACCATATATACCATACCATGTACTATACTATACTATACCATATACTGTACCATACATATACTATACTATACCATACACTATACTATATACCATACTATACTATACCATACACTATACTATATACCATACTATACTATACCATACCATATTATACCTTACCATATATACCATACCATGTACTATACCATACTATACCAAATACTGTACCATACATATACTATACTATACCAAATACTGTACCATACACTATACTATACTATATACCATACCATACTATACTATACCATATCCTACCCCATACCCTCATACTATACCATACCCTACACCATATCATACCCTATACCATACTATACCACGTACTCTACCATACCATATATCATACCCTACCCTATACCATATACTATACCATACCCTACCATATACTATACCATACCCTACCATATACTATACCATGCCCTACCCTATACTATACTATACCATACTATATCATACCCTAGCCTACCCCATTCCATACTATACCATGCCCTACCCTACCCTATACCATACCATACACTACACCATACCTTACCATACCATACTATACTATACTATACCCTACCATATACTATACCATACACTACCCTACACCATACCATACTTACTATACCATACCCTACCCTATACCCTAGTGTACCCTACACCATACCCTACCCTACACCATACCCTACCCTACACCATACCATACCCTACCATATATTATACCATACGCTACCCTACACCATACCATACTATACCATACCATCATATACCCTACCCTACCCTATACCCTGCCATATTCCATACCATATACTATACCATACTCTACCTTACCCTACCCCATACCATACCCTACCCCATACCATATCATACCCTACCCTATACTATACCATACTATACCATACCATACCCTACCCTATACTATACCATACTATACCATACCATACCCTATTCCCTGCCATATACTATACAATACCATACTATACCATACCCCATACCATAAACTATATCATACCCTACCCCATACCAAATACTATACCCCATACCATGTTTACAATACCATAGCATATACTATACCATACTATATACCATTCTCTATACCAAATACTATACCATACTCCATACCACCCCATACTATACCATACTATACTATACCATTCCCCATACCATATCATACCATATACCATACCATGCCATACCCCATACCACACCATTTTACTTGAATACATTTTATGACCCTTGTCGGGATGTTTTTGGGGTGTTCTTGGTGTGGGGGGGGGCAGGTGGGTGATTTTATTGGGATTGTACAATCAGATTTTTATAATGTATGGCCGACCTAAATCTCCCAACCCCCATCACCCGGCGCTCCGGGAATGTGTCGGGAATGTTTCGGGAGATGTCCGGCCGATTTCTCTCTGTAACATTTTTGCTGTTTTCGGGAATTTCTCAGCTTCTGACCCAGAGAAGAAGCTTCCATTGGTGACCTTTTTTATAGGAGATAAAAATCTTTTTGGCGGGTATTTTCCAGAGCGCCGGAGAACGTTTAGCCAATCTGACCCCGAGATCTGCCGGCGCTTCAGTACAACTTTTGGGTGTCCGAGGGGGAAAAATTCTCCCTTTTTTCTGCGTAGATCAGAGAGAATAAACCCCTCCCCCACCCCCACCCCCCCATGTGAGCCAAGTGGGAAAGTTGCCGTCCTCGCCGTAGGGACCGGCCGTTATAAAAGAGGGAGCGAGCGCCTCGTGCCTCTGCAGCAAGGCTGATACCTTATGGAGGGGCTGCTCCTCTTTGTGTGTACGATGGCAACGCATGGCCCATTGTTATATTTCCAGGCACGGTTGCCATGGACACAGCGAATCCTTGACATGCGACGACGGCGGGAGCAACCGCAAGTGTATATTAGTCAGCATTCCCCATCACTTCCCAGCAATTAATCCTGCGGGGAGCCTGCGATTTTTATCATTTTATTAAAAGTTTTTTTTTATTTTTTCTAATTTTTATTTCACTCGTTTTTTTCCTGCTTGTAAAAATTTGCCGCCATTCGTGAGCGCGGTCAGATTTCTGTAAATAAAGAAAAAAATAAAAAATAAAATAAAGAGATCTGATGAATTTTGGAGTTTTTCCCTTCGGGAATTTTTGTAAGAGAAAGAATTTGGAATCGGCTGTTTGTTTACATACTAAAGGAAAAACGTGCGAAAATTCTTTGGGCGAAAATGTTATTATGAGAAAAGTGTTATACTTATACTACTATATTATAAATAATGAGTTATTATATAAATTATTATTAGCTATAATATTACAATTATTTTTATTACTATTATTATTATCAACATTATTATTATTGTTACTACTAATGCTACTATATTATAAATTAATAAGTAGTTATTATATACTATTATTATTATTTTTATTATTATTGTCACTACTATTGCTATATTATTAATTATTATTAATAATAATAATAATTAATAATATAGAATTGTTATTACTACTGCTATAATATTAATTAAAATGTTGTTATGTACATTATTATTAAAAGTTATAATATTGATATTATCTAATAATAATTTATATAATAGCATATTCATTTATGATATAGCAGTAGTAGTAGTAGTAGTAACAATTTATCATAATAATATAACAATAAAAATATTAATAAAAAGTAATATAACTAATAATTAAATATCAAATTTATTCATAATATAGTAGTAGATTAGTATTAGCAATTTATACTAATAATACTAATATTTATAAAGTTATTATGATAATTTGTTATTATACTTATACTACTATTTTATAAATAATACGTTGTTATTATATAAATTATTATTAGTTATAATATTACTTCTATTTTTTATTATTATTCATAATATTATTATTATTATTATTAGTAGTAGTAGTAGTATTCATAATATTCATATTAGTAGTATTCATATTTTTATTATTATTATATATTTTTTTTAATATGATACATTGTTATTATACTTATACTACTATATTAAAAATAATAAGTTGTTGTTACTATATAAATTATTATTAGTTATAATATTACTTCTTCTATATTTTATTATTCATAATATGATTCATAATATTGTTGTTATTATTCATAATATTATTATTATTCATATTAGTAGTAGTAGTATTCATATTTTTATTATTATTTTATTATGATAATATTGTTATTATACTTATACTACTATATTATAAATAATAAGTTGTTATTATATAAATTATTATTAGCTATATTATTACTATTATTTTTAATACTATTATTATTATCAATATTATTATTACTACTAATGCTATTATATTATAAATTGTTATTATATACTATTATTATTATTACTAATAATTGTTATTTATTATGATAAATTGTTGTTACTACTACTGCTATAATATAAATTAAAAAGTTGTTATTATGTACAATTATTATTGAAAGTTATAATATTGTTATTATTATTATTATCTAATATTAATTTTTACAATAACTACATATTAATTTATGATATAGCAATAGTAGTAGTAACAGCAATTTATCATAATAAAATAACAATAATAATATTAATAAAAAGTAATATAACTAATAATTAAATAACTTATTTATTTATAATATAGTAGTATATTAGTATTAACAATTTAAAAAAAAATAATACTGATAATTATAATGTTATTATGATAAATTGTTGTTCTTACTAATACTATATTTTAAATGAATAAGTTGTTTTAATATATATTTTTATTATTATTATTATTATTAGTTATTTTACTTTTTATTCATATTATTCATATTATTTTATTATGATAAATTGTTGTTACTGCTATATTATCAATTAACTAGTTGTTGTTTTAGTAAGTATATTATATTATTAATAATTTATATTTTATAATATTAATATAATAGTAGTAGTAGAAGTAATAATATAACTGTTATTAATAATACTTTGTTGTTGTTAAAATTATTATTATTATTATTAACCAACAATGCGGGACGTTGTGATATTGCGCAGGAATTTGGCGCTCTCTCGCAGCTCCTGGCGGTCCCAACGGCGACGACGACCTGTCAGCGGGAATCTGTTGAAGCAAAACTCCGACGTGTTAAAAATAAAATTAAAATAAAGACGGGATTTTGTTGGATTTAGAATGAGGAGGTGCCAAAAGGGCTAAATAAAACCAGCCAATCGGCAAACGGTATGAGATCCCCTAACAAAGTACGTGCCGCAACACCCCTCCCCCCCCTCCTCAGCGTGGGACTCCAGAGGGGGGGGGTGTGTCGGCAGTCCCGGGGGCTCCATGAACGGGGTGTAGGTCACAGGTCAGGGGGGGGGGTCATGTGACATGGGGCTGCACGGTGCTCCGGTCTTATTGGTCATGGTGATTATTAGGACAGTTCACCCGTCCCGCCACTAGAGGGCCGAAACATACGAGGTCCAGCGCAGCAACACCGCCACACGTCATATTGCGCGCCCTTCTTCTTTCTTTTTTTTTCAATTTTTATTTTTTCTTTGCGTGGTGTCCCCCTTAAATTGTATGCTAGACCTGAAGGGTCCGGTATGGATTTTAAGGGGGAACCCCCCAAAAATAATTATATATATATACATTTTTTTTAACTATCTGGGACTCCCACCCATATAAGTAAATGGGACCGATGACATCACTAGTTGAGGACTGCTTCTCTTCGCCCCCCCCACCCCCACTGTTACGTCACAATTCTGTAGCTGGCCAAACCTAGCCCCGCCCTCTGCTTTTTCTGGATTGGCAGCTGTCGCTGAGCCCCTCCCACGTAGGCGGTGCACTGTAGTGGGAGGAGCAGATGGTGCATTGCATAGAGAAGCACAGAGATCCGGTGATGACATCACAGATCCTATAATAAGATATGGAATGAATGTGATTATCATGTTGATAGGGGAGGGGAGGAGGTAGGGGGGGAGGGGAGTATATTTAGATTCGGCGCCCTCATTACGCCGGCGGCGCTCGCACGTGTCGGATTCCCTTCGCCGCACACAGAGGACTCCGGATGCGACTCTCCGGGAGGTGTCACCCCCCCCTCACCCCGATATATATTTATCCGGCAACCCTCAGCGACTCCGCCGCGGCGGCGAGGTGTAAAAAATATATACGTTGGAGGGTTCAGGTTTTATTTCGCCGCGCTAATCCGACGCCTTCCGTGTGATCATCGCACCTCGCAGCTCTCACACCTTCCACTGCGCCTCAAATACGTCACAGAATCGCAGAGGGGGGATGGGGGGGGTGAGGACCGGGGGGATGGGGGGGGCGAGGACGGGGGGGTGGGGGGGTGAGGACGGGGGAGGGGGAGGGGGCAGAGCTCTATACAGTACAGGGAAGCCCATGTGAAAGGAAATCTCTCCTGTTGTTTATTACTTTTTTAAATTAAAAAAAAAAGCAAAAAAAGCAAAAAAAAGCAAAAAAAAAAAGAAATAAAGAAAAAAAAATGGCTGCTTATCTGGCTAATAAACTTTCAAATTAAATTAAAAGAAAAAAAAAAAAAAAAAAAAGGTTATTAGCCAGATAAGCAGCCATTTTTTTTTTCTTTCTTTTTTTTTTTTACTTGTGAGCCGCATGCCATGACACCCCCCCCCCCTCATTATTCCAAAATGTGTGGTCACCAGAACAGGAAACGAAGGGAAATTCTTCCAATGGGGACACCTGTTCTACTGACAACTTTTGGAGACATTTAGTCCGACTTCCTGTCGTGCCTCTGCAACAGGAAGTGTAGAAAAATTAAAATGTGATCCCAAAAAAATAAACTTCTCCTCCTCCCACAATGGAGCCGAATCTCCCTTACGTTGTTTCCCACCCCCCCACCCCACCCCCCTCCCAGACACATTCCATATCTTATTATAGGATCAGTGATGTCATCACCGGGTCTCTGCGCTTCTCTATGCAATGCAGGCAGATCATGGCTGGTGGGAGGGGCCTCAGTACTCTGCACAGTACTTCTTCTCTTGTCCTGTATGTTGGGTGTAATTCTCGGTATCTGTTCTTATTCTGTATGTATGGACTCTGCACAGTACAACTTCTCTTGTCCTGTATGTCGGGTGTAATTCTCGGTATCTGTTCTTATTCTGTATGTATGGACTCTGCACAGTACTACTTCTCCTGTCCTGTATGTCGGGTGTAATTCTCGGTATCTGGTAATGATGATTTCTCTCGGGCTCTGGGATTGGTTGTTGGACGATCAGTTTCTCTATTTTACCTGGAGATATTTTTAATATTTAATGTGATTGGTCGGCCATTCAAGAGTGGTGTGGGGGGGGGGGGGGAGGGGAGGGGTGGATATTCTGGTCTCAGGAGCTTTCAATCTAATTATCTCCTCTGAGATCACAGAATCCAATTATCACCCCAACTGAGGAGCCGGACCATGGCTGAGATTAACCCCCCGCTATACCTACAGCGCCCTCACATTGATGTGCGCCCCTCACCCCATCAATGTGCGCCCCTCACCCCATCAATCTGCGCCCTTCACACCCCCCCCATCAATGTGCGCCCTTCACCCCCCATCAATGTGCGCCCTTTACCACCCCCATCAATGTGCGCCCTTCACCCCCCATCAATGTGCGCCCTTCACCCCCCATCAATGTGCGCCCTTCACCCCCCATCAATGTGCGCCCTTCACCCCCCATCAATGTGCGCCCTTCACCCCCATCAATCTGCGCCCTTCACCCCATCAATGTGCGCCCTTCACACCCCCCCATCAATGTGCGCCCTTCACACCCCCCCATCAATGTGCGCCCTTCACACCCCCATCAATGTGCGCCCCTCACCCCATCAATGTGCGCCCCTCACCCCATCAATGTGCGCCCCTCACCCCATCAATGTGCGCCCTTCACACCCCCATCAATGTGCGCCCTTCACACCCCCCCATCAATGTGCGCCCTTTACCACCCCCATCAATGTGCGCCCTTCACACCCCCCCATCAATGTGTGCCCTTCACCCCCCCATCTATGTGCGCCCTTCACACCCCCATCAATGTGCGCCCTTCACACCCCCATCAATGTGCGCCCTTCACCCCCCCATCTATGTGCGCCCTTCACACCCCCATCTATGTGCGCCCTTCACACCCCCATCAATATGCGCCCTTCACACCCCCATCAATGTGCGCCCTTCACCCCCCATCAATGTGCGCCCTTCACACCCCCATCAATGTGCAACCCTCACACCTCCATCAATGTGCACCCTTCACCCCCCATCAATGTGCGCCCTTCACCCCCCATCAATGTGCGCCCTTCACACCCCCATCAATGTGCGCCCTTCACACCCCCATCAATGTGCGCCCTTCACACCCCCCCATCAATGTGCGCCCTTCACATCCCCATCAATGTGCGCCCCTCACACCCCCATCAATGTGCGCCCTTCACACCCCCATCAATGTGCGCCCTTCACACCCCCCCATCAATGTGCGCCCTTTACCAATCCCATCAATGTGCGTCCTTCACCCCCCATCAATGTGCGCCCCTCACACCCTCCATCAATGTGCGCCCTTCACACCCCCCATCAATGTTCGCCCTTCACCCCCATCAATGTGCGCCCTTCACACCCCCATCAATATGCGCCCTTCACACCCCCATCAATATGCGCCCTTCACCCCCCCATCTATGTGCGCCCTTCACCCCCCCATCTATGTGCGGCCCTCACCCCCCATCAATAAGCGCTCTTCACCCCCCCATCAATGTGCGCCCTTCACACCCCCATCAATGTTCGCCCCTCACCCCCCATCAATGTGCGCCCCTCACCCCCCCATCAATGTGCGCCCTTCACACCCCCCATCAATGTGCGTCCTTCACCCCCCATCAATGTGCGCCCCTCACACCCTCCATCAATGTGCGCCCTTCACACCCCCCATCAATGTTCGCCCTTCACCCCCATCAATGTGCGCCCTTCACACCCCCATCAATATGCGCCCTTCACCCCCCCCATCTATGTGCGCCCTTCACCCCCCCATCTATGTGCGGCCCTCACCCCCCATCAATAAGCGCTCTTCACACCCCCATCAATGTGCGCCCTTTACCACCCCCATCAATGTGCGCCCTTCACACCCCCATCAATGTGCGCCCTTTACCACCCCCATCAATGTGCGCCCTTCACACCCCCATCAATATGCGCCCTTCACCCCCCCATCTATGTGCGCCCTTCACCCCCCCATCTATGTGCGCCCCTCACCCCCCATCAATGTGCGCCCCTCACACCCCCCATCAGTGTGCGCCCTTCACACCCCCATCAATGTTCGCCCCTCACCCCCCATCAATGTGCGCCCCTCACACCCTCCATCAATGTGCGTCCTTCACCCCCCATCAATGTGCGCCCTTCACACCCCCATCAATGTTCGCCCCTCAGCCCCCATCAATGTGCGCCCCTCACCCCCCATCAATGTGCGCCCCTCACACCCCCCATCAGTGTGCGCCCTTCACACCCCCATCAATGTTCGCCCCTCACCCCCCATCAATGTGCGCCCCTCACCCCCCATCAATGTGCGCCCCTCACACCCCCCATCAATGTGCGCCCTTCACACCCCCATCAATGTTCGCCCCTCACCCCCCATCAATGTGCGCCCCTCACACCCCCATCAATGTGCGCCCTTCACACCCCCATCAATGTGCGCCCCTCACACCCCCCATCAATGTGCGCCCTTCACACCCCCATCAATGTTCGCCCCTCACCCCCCATCAATGTGCGCCCCTCACACCCCCATCAATGTGCGCCCTTCACACCCCCATCAATGTGCGCCCCTCACACCCCCCATCAATGTGCGCCCTTCACACCCCCATCAATGTTCGCCCCTCACCCCCCATCAATGTGCGCCCCTCACACCCCCATCAATGTGCGCCCTTCACACCCCCATCAATGTGCGCCCCTCACACCCCCCATCAATGTGCGCCCTTCACACCCCCATCAATGTTCGCCCCTCACCCCCCATCAATGTGCGCCCCTCACACCCCCATCAATGTGCGCCCTTCACACCCCCATCAATGTGCGCCCCTCACACCCCCCATCAATGTGCGCCCTTCACACCCCCATCAATGTTCGCCCCTCACCCCCCATCAATGTGCGCCCCTCACACCCCTATCAATGTGCGCCCTTCACACCCCCATCAATGTGCGCCCCTCACACCCCCCATCAATGTGCGCCCTTCACACCCCCATCAATGTTCGCCCCTCACCCCCCATCAATGTGCGCCCCTCACACCCCCATCAATGTGCGCCCTTCACACCCCCATCAATGTGCGCCCCTCACACCCCCCATCAATGTGCGCCCTTCACACCCCCATCAATGTGCGCCCTTCACACCCCCATCAATGTGCGCCCTTCACACCCCCATCAATGTGCGCCCTTCACACCCCCATCAATATGCGCCCTTCACACCCCCATCAATGTGCGCCCTTCACACCCCCATCAATATGCGCACCTTACACACTCCACCCAACACTTCGGCTGTAGAAGTTGATTTTACACAATCATTATTATTGATGGAGAAGTGAGAGGATTGTCAGGATCATCTCTTGTCAAGGGCGTCCTACTGAGCGTCCTACAGAGACCATCCCCCGAAACTGATACCCATATATACTAAGAACAGATACCGAGAATTACACCCAGAACAAAGAGAAGTAGTACTGTGCAGAGTCCATACATACAGAATAGGAACAGATACCGAGAATTACACCCGACATACAGGACAAGAGAAGTGGTACTGTGCAGAGTCCATACATACAGAATAGGAACAGATACCGAGAATTACACCCGACATACAGGACAAGAGAAGTAGTACTGTGCAGAGTCCATACATACAGAATAAGAACAGATACCGAGAATTACACCCAACATACAGGACAAGAGAAGTAGTACTGTGCAGAGTCCACACATACAGAATAAGAACAGATACCGAGAATTACACCCGACATACAGGACAAGAGAAGTGGTACTGTGCAAGTCCATACATACAGAATAAGAACAGATACCGAGAATTACACCCGACATACAGGACAAGAGAAGTAGTACTGTGCAGAGTCCATACATACAGAATAAGAACAGATACCGAGAATTACACCCGACATACAGGACAGGAGAAGTAGTACTGTGCAGAGTCCATATATACAGAATAAGAACAGATACCGAGAATTACACCCGACATACAGGACAGGAGAAGTGGTACTGTGCAGAGTCCATACATACAGAATAAGAACAGATACCGAGAATTACACCCGACATACAGGACAAGAGAAGTAGTACTGTGCAGAGTCCATACATACAGAATAAGAACAGATACCGAGAATTACACCCGACAACAGGACAAGAGAAGTGGTACTGTGCAGAGTCCATACATACAGAATAAGAACAGATACCGAGAATTACACCCAACATACAGGACAAGAGAAGTGGTACTGTGCAGAGTCCATACATACAGAATAAGAACAGATACCGAGAATTACACCCGACATACAGGACAAGAGAAGTAGTACTGTGCAGAGTCCATACATACAGAATAAGAACAGATACCGAGAATTACACCCGACATACAGGACAAGAGAAGTGGTACTGTGCAGAGTCCATACATACAGAATAAGAACAGATACCGAGAATTACACCCAACATACAGGACAAGAGAAGTGGTACTGTGCAGAGTCCATACATACAGAATAAGAACAGATACCGAGAATTACACCCGACATACAGGACAGGAGAAGTAGTACTGTGCAGAGTCCATACATACAGAATAAGAACAGATACCGAGAATTACACCCGACATACAGGACAAGAGAAGTAGTACTGTGCAGAGTCCATACATACAGAATAAGAACAGATACCGAGAATTACACCCGACATACAGGACAAGAGAAGTGGTACTGTGCAGAGTCCATACATACAGAATAAGAACAGATACCGAGAATTACACCCGACATACAGGACAAGAGAAGTAGTACTGTGCAGAGTCCATACATACAGAATAAGAACAGATACCGAGAATTACACCCGACATACAGGACAAGAGAAGTAGTACTGTGCAGAGTCCATACATACTGTTTACACCTGTTTTTGCATGGTGCTTCGGTGGAGCTTTGGTAAGGCTTTGGTGTGGGGCTTCAAGTGAGCTTTGCCTTAGACTTCTATGGAGGCTTTGAAGCACCACTGAAGCTATGGGGTATATGGAGCGGAGCGTATGGGGTATAATTTTTGAAGCGAAGCCGAAGCAAAGCAAAAGCAAGGTGTAAACAGGACTGTAAGCCAACCATTTTATTTAGTGACGGGAGCTTTGACTGGTGCTCAGAGAGCTTTACCAAAGTGTGTCCGAAGCCTTGTTGAAGCCGAAGCAAGTGTAAATGAACACTAGGCTACCCTTTGACTTCTTTCTCTTGGCGTGTTGTACATCTTCACACCTAAGTTCTTAGTTTCTCTCAGTGACCCTCCTGAGTTCCTAGCTCCAATCAGTAATACACTTGAGCTCCACCCAATCACCCACCTGAGTTCCCAGCTCCACCCAATTACCCACCTGAGTTCCCGGCTCCACCCAATGACCCACCTGAGTTCCCAGCTCCCCCCAATGGCCCACCTGAGTTCCCAGCTCCACCCAATGACCCTCCTGAGTTCCCAGCTCCACCCAATGACCCACCTGAGTTCCCAGCTCCACCCAATGACCCACCCGAGTTCCCAGCTCCAACCAATGACCCACCTGAGTTCCCAGCTCCACCCAATGACTCACCTGAATCCCCAGCTCCACCCAATGACCCACCTGAGTTCCCAACTCCACCCAATGACCCACCTGAGTCCCCAGCTTCACCCAATGACCCACCTGAGTTCCCAGCTCCACCCAATGACCCACCTGAGTTCCCAGCTCCACCCAATGACCCACCTGAGTTCCCAGCTCCACCCTATGACACATCTATGTTCCCAAATCTGCCAGTGGTCCACCTGAGTTCCCAGATCCATCTAATGACCCACCTGAGTTCCCAGCTCCACCCAATGACCCACCTGAGTTCCCAGCTCCAACCAATGACCCACCTGATTTTCCGGCTCCACTCAATGACCCACCTAAAGTCCCAGCTCCACCCAATGTCCCACCTGAGTTCCCAGCTCCACCCAATGACTCACCTGAATCCCCAGCTCCACCCAATGACCCACCTGAGTTCCCAACTCCACCCAATGACCCACCTGAGTTCCCAGCTCCACCCAATAACCCACCTGAGTTCCCAGCTCCACCCAATGGCCCACCCGAGTTCCCAGCTCCACCCAATGACCCTCCTGAGTTCCCAGCTCCACCCAATGACCCTCCTGAGTTCCCAGCTCCACCCAATGACCCACCTGAGTTCCCAGCTCCACCCAATGACCCACCTGAGTTCCCAGCTCCACCCAATGACCCACCTGAGTTCCCAGCTCCAACCAATCACCCACCTGAGTTCCCGGCTCCACTCAATGACCCACCTAATGTCCCAGCTCCACCCAATGTCCCACCTGAGTTCTCAGCTCCACCCAATGACTCACCTGAATCCCCAGCTCCACCCAATGACCCACCTGAGTTCCCAACTCCACCCAATGACCCACCTGAGTCCCCAGCTTCACCCAATGACCCACCTGAGTTCCCAGCTCCACCCAATGGTCCACCTGAGTTCCCAGCTCCACCCTATGACACACCTAAGTTCCCAAATCTGCCAGTGGTCCACCTGAGTTCCCAGATCCATCTAATGACCCACCTGAGTTCCCAGCTCCACCCAATCACCCACCTGAGTTCCCAGCTCCAACCAATGACCCACCTGAGTTCCCGGCTCCACTCAATGACCCACCTAAAGTCCCAGCTCCACCCAATGTCCCACCTGAGTTCCCAGCTCCACCCAATGACTCACCTGAATTCCCAGCTCCACCCAATGACCCACCTGAGTTCCCAACTCCACCCAATGACCCACCTGAGTTCCCAGCTCCACCCAATAATCCACCTGAGTTCCCAGCTCCACGCAATGGCCCACCTGAGTTCCCAGCTCCACCCAATGACCCTCCTGAGTTCCCAGCTCCACCCAATGACCCTCCTGAGTTCCCAGCTCCACCCAATGACCCACCTGAGTTCCCAGCTCCACCCAATGACCCACCTGAGTTCCCAGCTCCAACCAATGACCCACCTGAGTTCCCGGCTCCATTCAATGACCCACCTAAAGTCCCAGCTCCACCCAATGTCCCACCTGAGTTCCCAGCTCCACCCAATGACTCACCTGAATCCCCAGCTCCACCCAATGACCCACCTGAGTTCCCAACTCCACCCAATGACCCACCTGAGTCCCCAGCTTCACCCAATGACCCACCTGAGTTCCCAGCTCCACCCAATGACCCACCTGAGTTCCCAGCTCCACCCAATGGTCCACCTGAGTTCCCAGCTCCACCCTATGACACACCTAAGTTCCCAAATCTGCCAGTGGTCCACCTGAGTTCCCAGATCCATCTAATGACCCACCTGAGTTCCCAGCTCCACCCAATCACCCACCTGAGTTCCCAGCTCCAACCAATGACCCACCTGAGTTCCCGGCTCCACTCAATGACCCACCTAAAGTCCCAGCTCCACCCAATGTCCCACCTGAGTTCCCAGCTCCACCCAATGACTCACCTGAATTCCCAGCTCCACCCAATGACCCACCTGAGTTCCCAACTCCACCCAATGACCCACCTGAGTTCCCAGCTCCACCCAATAACCCACCTGAGTTCCCAGCTCCACCCAATGGCCCACCTGAGTTCCCAGCTCCACCCAATGACCCTCCTGAGTTCCCAGCTCCACCCAATGACCCTCCTGAGTTCCCAGCTCCACCCAATGACCCACCTGAGTTCCCAGCTCCACCCAATGACCCACCTGAGTTCCCAGCTCCAACCAATGACCCACCTGAGTTCCCGGCTCCATTCAATGACCCACCTAAAGTCCCAGCTCCACCCAATGTCCCACCTGAGTTCCCAGCTCCACCCAATGACTCACCTGAATCCCCAGCTCCACCCAATGACCCACCTGAGTTCCCAACTCCACCCAATGACCCACCTGAGTCCCCAGCTTCACCCAATGACCCACCTGAGTTCCCAGCTCCACCCAATGACCCACCTGAGTTCCCAGCTCCACCCAATGGTCCACCTGAGTTCCCAGCTCCACCCTATGACACACCTAAGTTCCCAAATCTGCCAGTGGTCCACCTGAGTTCCCAGATCCATCTAATGACCCACCTGAGTTTCCAGCTTTGCTCACTGACAATTACTTTGTATTTTCTCAGCCTCGGTCTTTCATCCCCTCCCCATAGAAGAGCTCATAGAAGATTCAGATCACCTCTGACATGATAAAACGTATTTCCTGTTATCGGCGGTGTGATTACAGCGGCCTGAGCAGCAAATGGTTTATCTTCTTATTCTGTTATGTTAGTTCTCTGCAATCTGTCCACCAAATGACCAGGGGAGGCCGATCGTCGCAGAGCTGGATTGGCTTTTATTTACACTGTGTAATGACCGGGACTCACAGAGGAGATGAGAGCTGCATCATATCACTCTCCTCTCCTAAAATACTCTGCTCTTCTGAGAGTTATTGAGGAAGGAGCAGAGTCCTCCAGCAGAGCAGAGTATTTCAGGAGAGGAGAGTTATAGAGGAAGGAGCAGAGTCCTCCAGCAGAGCAGAGTATTTCAGGAGAGAGTTATAGAGGAAGGAGAAGAGTCCTCCAGCAGAGCAGAGTATTTCAGGAGAGGAGAGTTATAGAGGAAGGAGCAGAGTCCTCCAGCAGCGCAGAGTATTTCAGGAGAGGAGAGTTATAGAGGAAGGAGCAGAGTCCTCCAGCAGCGCAGAGTATTTCAGGAGAGGAGAGCTATAGAGGAAGGAGCAGAGTCCTCCAGCAGAGCAGAGTATTTCAGGAGAGGAGAGTTATAGAGGAAGGAGCAGAGTCCTCCAGCAGTGCAGAGTATTTCAGGAGAGGAGAGTTATAGAGGAAGGAGCAGAGTCCTCCAGCAGAGCAGAGTATTTCAGGAGAGGAGAGTTATAGAGGAAGGAGCAGAGTCCTCCAGCAGAGTATTTCAGGAGAGGAGAGTTATAGAGGAAGGAGCAGAGTCCTCCAGCAGTGCAGAGTATTTCAGGAGAGGAGAGTTATAGAGGAAGGAGAAGAGTCATCCAGCAGTGCAGAGTATTTCAGGAGAGGAGAGTTATAGAGGAAGGAGCAGAGTCCTCCAGCAGAGCAGAGTATTTCAGGAGAGGAGAGTTATAGAGGAAGGAGCAGAGTCCTCCAGCAGAGCAGAGTATTTCAGGAGAGGAGAGTTATAGAGGAAGGAGCAGAGTCCTCCAGCAGAGTATTTCAGGAGAGGAGAGTTATAGAGGAAGGAGCAGAGTCATCCAGCAGTGCAGAGTATTTCAGGAGAGGAGAGTTATAGAGGAAGGAGCAGAGTCCTCCAGCAGTGCAGAGTATTTCAGGAGAGGAGAGTTATAGAGGAAGGAGCAGAGTCCTCCAGCAGTGCAGAGTATTTCAGGAGAGGAGAGTTATAGAGGAAGGAGCAGAGTCCTGCAGTAGAGAAGAGTATTTCAGGAGAGGAGAGTTTGCTTCCATACTCTCGGTACTATTATTACTCGGCGGTGGATGAGACGTGAAGCGGGATGTCATATTTCCCCCGGTGTAGTATTGGGGGGGGTTATTATAAATGATCGGTGTGAAGTGTGAGAAGAGTGCGGATGTGCGGTACGATGTGTTGCGCCGCAGTAGACGAGCGCCCCGCTCCTCTACGCAGATCATCCAACCCGCCTCCCTCTGTCCCCACAGATCGTCTTATTTATGGAGTGTCAGGCTGAGATCCGGGATAAACTTTATTATACCAACAGTTCATGGTGGCCACACCCCCTTTCTGAGATACCACACCCTTTTCTGTGACCCCGCCCCTCTCCTCTAGATTCTCTGGGGTATGAATTGATTATTGATAGTACATAAGAGTCTAGAGAAGTATTGATCTCCGAAGGTTTCTGGTTGTCAGTCGGAGTTCTCGGCGGTACAGAAGTTCACTAATTAGATCAAATCTGGAAAATCTGTTTGCAGGGAATGGCGATGAAATGGGATTGGACGGACCGCGTTGTTGGTGGTGATTGTTACCAATCTTTGTTCCTCTGGGGCCCCTACAGGTCATGGGGCCCAACGGGCGATCGTCATACTGATCTGCCATTGGTGGCCGGGCTCTTCCGGTCATCCTTGTCCTTTTGTAGTAGCGAAGTCTGACCGGGGAACCGATTTGTTTTGGGACAATGATAGGAGCAGAAGAAAGCAAACAACTGATACTTTGTTTCCTTTACTGACACTTTGATTTCTTTTACTAAAGGAGGTCCCTTTACAGAGCAGCCAATCATCTTCCACCGACCCAAATAAGACGAGGTCTGTGCGCCCTTCACAACTCTTCATCCCTCGCCCCCTCCTCCCCTAATCACACTTTACTGACACTTCTTTTTTTTACTGATACTTTCTTCCCTTTCTAAGGAGATTTTTTTTACTAATCATTGGTTTCCTTTTTCTGACACTTTGCTTTCTTTAACTGATACTATGTTGCCTTTTACTGTTCTTTTTACTGACACGGTTTTCTTAACTGACACTTTGTTTCCTTTACTGACACTTGGTTTCCTTACTTTTACTGATACTTTATACTTTCTTTTCTTTCTAATGATACTTTTTTCATTTTACTAATAACTTTGTTTAATTTTACTGACACTTTGCTTTCTTTAACTGATACCATGTTGCCTTTTACTGTTACTTTTACTGACACTGTTTTCTTTACTGACTACCACTTTGTTTTCTTCTACTGAGACCATGTTTCCTTTACTGACACTGTGTTTCCTTTACTGATACTGTGTTTCCTTTACTGATACTTTGTTTCCTTTCTTTTACTGATACTTATACTTTCTTTTCTTTCTAATGGTACTTTTTCATTTTACTGATACTATGTTACCTTTTAACTGTTGCTCTTACTGACACTTTGTTTCCTTTACTGACACTTGGTTTCCTTACTTTTACTGATACTTTATACTTTCTTTTCTTTCTAATGATACTTTTTTCATTTTACTAATAACTTTGTTTAATTTTACTGACACTTTGCTTTCTTTAACTGATACCATGTTGCCTTTTACTGTTACTTTTACTGACACTGTTTTCTTTACTGACTACCACTTTGTTTTCTTCTACTGAGACCATGTTTCATTTACTGACACTTTGTTTCCTTTACTGATACTTTGTTTCCTTTCTTTTACTGATACTTATACTTTCTTTTCTTTCTAATGGTACTTTTTCATTTTACTGATACTATGTTACCTTTTAATGTTACTTTTACTGACACTTTGTTTTCTTCTACTGACACTTTGTTTCCTTTAATGACATGCTGTTCCCTATACTGAAACTGGTTCCTTTACTGACACTGTTTATTTTAATGACACTGTTTCTTTTACTGACACTTTGTATCCTTTAATGACACTTTGTTTCCTTTCTTTTACTGATACTTATACTTTCTTTTCTTTCTAATGATACTTTTTCATTTTACTGATACTATGTTACCTTTTAATGTAACTTTTACTGACACTTTGTTTTCTTTACTGACTCACACTTTGTTTTCTTCTACGGGGACCATGTTTTCTTTTACTGACTCTTTGTTTCCTTTTACTGACAGTGTGTTTCTTTTACTGATCTGTGTTTCCTTTACCTGATACTATTACTGATACGTTGTTTCCTTCTACTGATTCATGTATTGATTGTTTCCTTTACTGAGTCTTTCTTTCCTGTTACTAATACTGTGTTTCCTTTTATCTATACTTCGTTTTTACTGATACTTTGTTTCCTTTTACTGACACTTTTTCTTCTGATACTTTTCTTTCCCTTTTTCCCTTGTTTATGTTCTGATCCTTTGTTTCCTTTCCTCTGATCGCTCTTCTTTCCTGCTCTTCCATGTCTGATGTCTTCTATTATTTGTATGAAGTGCAATTTCTGGATAAATCATTGATTAGTGGACGTCCCCCCAATTCTCTGACCTCCATGTATAGAATAGACCCCCGAAATCTCCCCCTCCCCCGCTCCCCCCCCGCTGATTCCTGACCCTGGGAGGTAACAACACTGACCTGCCACTAGTGCACCATCGTACAGGTGACTGATGATCAGGTTTCAGTCGATCGTCTATATACACAATCAATGTAAAGATTTGATGAGATCACTGGGGGGGGGGGGATTCCGGGTGAGTTGGGCCACACCCATATTATTTAGCTGAAGGTGGGTTACCGCCGTCATCCCCTCCCCCGTGTCACCTTGTCGGGTGTCTGATCCTATCTACAGAAGGGAGAAACCTTTCCACAATGTATCCGGATTTTCCCCGAGTCGGACTTCTGCGCTGTTCCTATGGATTCAGATTGCGGGGATCTTTGAAATGCAGGCAGATCGTGGCTGGTGGGTGGGGCCAGCAGGGTGACGTCATCAGTGGGTCTCTGTGCTTCCATACGTAATGCAGGCAGATCGTGGCTGGTGGGAGGGGCCAGCAGGGTGATGTCATCACTGGGTCTCTGTGCTTCTATACGTAATGCAGGCAGATCGTGGCTGGTGGGAGGGGCCAGCAGGGTGATGTCATCACTGGGTCTCTGTGCTTCTATACGTAATGCAGGCAGTTCATGGCTGGTGGGAGGGGCCAGCAGACAGTACTCCCCTCAGGAGAGCCCCGAGTCCGGATGCAAGCAGTGGGAGGAGTTATGCAAATATCACAATGCCCCGACGAGTTGAGGGCAGTCTGGAGGAGTGGGCGGTCTTAGGCAGGCTGCATTTGCATAGGATACGCCCACATGTGATGCTGCACCTTTTATGATTGAACTGAAAGCCAATGAATGAAAGGGGCGGGGCCACAAACAGTCAGGCTGGGGGGAGGTAGGGGCTAGATGATACTGGATGTCCCCCCCAGCCAGGAAAAAGGGGGTGGGGCTTTATGTGACTTGCTCCAGCTTCTAATGCACATAGTGAGAAGCTCACAGTGTGCGGTGATATCAGAGGAAGGTTATTGTGTCTCATCAGGGATCCTCCAAAGCCGGAGATGTTAGGACCTCATCTATATACAGTGTGTGTATATATATATATTTATTTTTATATACATCTCTTGTTTATATATATATATATATATATAGTGAGAGAGAGGGATTCATATGGAGTGATAGAATGTGAGTGGAGCAATGCTGCCATCTGCTGGCTGATTATAAAACCTCACCACTAGGATTCTGAAATACAATATCCATCATGGGATAATCTGCAGAATATATCAATATGGATCTGTCAGGAGGGGGAGGGGAGGGAGCGATGTTCTGCAGATCTCTACAGAGGTCAGTGATGGGATAATCTGCAGAATATTAGAGCTCTCCCTCTCATTGGTCGGCCCCCTTCTTACTCCACCATGAAATGCGGATCTCTACCCACTACCCACCCCTGACCATTCCGAGTACTCCCCATTTATCACCACCCTCTGAACTCGCCCTTGTAGCCAGTTTTCAATCCATGTACTCACCCTATGGTCCATGCCAACGGACCTTATTTTGTACAGTAAACGTTTATGGGGAACTGTGTCAAATGCTTTTGTAGAATCCAGATCCACCACGTCTACGGGCCTTCCTTTATCTAGATGGCAACTCACCTCCTCATAGAAGGTTAATAGATTGGTTTGGCAAGAACGATTCTTCATGAATCCATGCTGATTACTGCTAATGATACCGTTCTTATTACGAAAATCTTATATATAGTCCCTTATCATCCCCTCCAAGAGTTTACATACTATTGATGTTAGGCTAACTGGTCTGTAATTCCCAGGGATGTATTTTGGGCCCTTTTTAAATATTGGTACTACATTGGCTTTTCTCCAATCAGCTGGTACCATTCCAGTCAATAGACTGTCTGTAAAAATTAGGAACAACGGTCTGGCAATCACTTGACTGAGTTCCCTAAGTACCCTCGGATGCAAGCCATCTGGTCCCGGTGATTTATTAATGTTAAGTTTCTCAAGTCTAATTTTAATTCTGTCCTCTGTTAACCATGGAGGTGCTTCCTGTGTTGTGTCATGAGGATAAACACTGCAGATTTGGTTACTGAAGCCCCCCGATTCACTCGTGAAGACTGAGGAGAAGAATAAATTCAATACCTTTGCCATCTCCCCATCCTTTGTAACCAGATGTCCTTCCTCATTCTTTATGGGGCCAATATGGTCTGTCCTCCCTTTTTTACCGTTTACATACTTAAAGAATTTTTTGGGATTTTTTTTGCTCTCCTCCGCTATGTGTCTTTCATGTTCTATCTTAGCCGTCCTTATTGCACCCTTACATTTCTTATTGCATTCTTTGTAAAGTCTGAATGCTGATGATGATCCCTCAACCTTGTATTTTTTTTGAAGGCCTTCTATTTTGCTTTATATGCATTTTTACATTGGAGTTAAGCCATCCAGGACTTTTGTTTGCTCTTTTAAATGTATTACCCAATGGGATACATTGGCTAATGCCCTTATTTAATATGCTCTTAAAGCAAACCCATCTCTCCTCCGTGTTCTTTGTTCCTAATATTTTATCCCAATTTATGCCTTTTAGCAAGGTTCGTAGTTTAGGGAAGTTGGCTCTTTTGAAATTCAACCTCATGTTGTAAAGCGCTGTGCAAACTGTTGGCGCCCTATAAATCCGGTATAATAATTATTAGGAGTATGTAATGTACAGCACAGGGTGGGGCAGTCAGGTCTATGCGCAGTACAGTGTGGTATAACAAAATGGAGAAGACAGCACAGCATGCAGGGTGGAAAAGACAGGAGTATGTAATGTACAGTATATAGGGTGGGGTGGTGGTCAGGATTATTTAAGCTCACAGTACAGTATAACAGAGTTAAGAAGACAGGAGAAGTATGTAACGTACAGCACAGCATACAGCGTGGGGAGGTCAGGTGTATATTATGGTATAACAAAGTAGAAAAGACAGGAGTATGTAATGTACAGCACAGCATACAGGGTGGGGAGGTCAGGATTATTTAAGGTTACAGTACAGTATAACAGAGTGGAGAAGACAGGAGAAGTATGTAATGTACAGCACAGCATGCAAGGTGGGGAAGGTCAGGTGTATGCAGGGTTATATTATGGTATAACAAAGTAGAAAAGACAGGAGAATGTAATGTACAGCACAGCTTTACAGGGTGGGGAGGTCAGGATTATTTAAGGTTACAGTATAACAGAGTGGAGAAGACAGGAGAAGTATGTAATGTACAGCACAGCATGCAGGGTGGAGAGGTCAGGTGTATGCAGGGTTATATTATGGTAAAACAAAGTAGAAAAGACAGGAGTATGTAATGTACAGCACAGCACACAGAGTTAGGCAGCCAAGTGTATGTAATGCACACAGTACAGTGTACCTGGTGGAGCGTTCAGGTGAATGTAAGGTATGGTACAGTGTGTGTGTGTGTGTGTGTGTGTGTGTGTGTATATAATATATATATATATTTTATATTAGACAGGATTATGTAATATACAGCGCAGTCTATAGTGTGGAGTAGTCCGTGATGTATAGCAGGGTGGACAGGAGTAGGCTAGGACATTATTTCCTCTCCACTGACCAGAAATGTAACACACTTTGGTATATTTTCACGTCCACTGCACTTTATATGTTGTATGTTACATAATGCTTACTGCTGTACTCTGTAAGCTGTGCTGTACATTACATACCCCCTGACATAGTATTTCTATGTCATCTCCAAGTGTTTTAGCAAAGAATAGGTGAGTGTTCGCTCTCTGTCTGCATGGAGTGTGCAGAAAAAAACACACATAATGGAAGAGCGATATTCTTTTATAATGATCCTTTGTTCTGAGGTTTATGTGTGTCTGTGAATTTGTTTCACAGTAATTGTGGAGTATTTTGTGTGTACAAGGACTGCCTCGTGTGTATACGGCACTGGTTCCGGTTGAGGGTGGGAGGTGAACAGAGCAGTACAATAGCAGACGTAGGAATACACAGTATTACAGACTAAAATAAGACACCCCACACACGTAGTACCAGAACCCCCGTCAGAGGCGGGTTATTTAATCACTTATAAATATTAAAAAACGAAACAAAAAAAAAAAATGTACAGACTTGGCAGTAACTTTCATGCACACATCGCCCCCCCTATAATACTGATACGGTACTGCGACAACAGGAGACAAACTTCTTCACCTCCCCCCCCTCCCCCCTTCATAGTCCAAACACCACAAGATATCACAGCAGCATACGATTGGACACACGTACACATGTGACATGCTGCATGGAGGGTGATTGGTGGACACACACACACACACAATGCGGTCACATTTACACGTTCGTCTCACGTGTTCCACATGCACAGATCACACCCATCACGTGGGCTGGCAATTAGTAAATGTCCTTCAAAAGCGGGAGGGGGTGGAGCTCTTTCTTACCCCCCCTCCCCCTACTTAAAGGCTGGCTCTGCCCAAAACTCTGTTATGGTTGGACGGGACATGTCTGGATAGAAATATGGGGGGGGGCTCACTGCTGACGGAAGCTGTCCCTCCTTATCATTGCTCACTATATATTGAGTCCTTGACCTGGAGCCAGCAGTGATTTCGGTGGGGCTCCTAGTCACTGGCGCTTGTTCCAGATGCATAGAAAAGGACGGGGATGACCCTCCCGGAGTTGCACATTCAAGAACAAGACAGCAATTGCAGACACCCCCTTGACTGATATGGTTTCGGGGGACCCCCCCTAGTGGTGAAATCCCTTGATTGGATTTCCTTTGCTTCCCACCGCCAAGGTATTTTCAAAGCCAAGAGTCTCGCTTCTACCGCTGTATTACCTGGGCAGTGAGAACTAGACCTCCTTTACAATGATGGTGGTGGGTAAGCAGTAGCGGGAACTCAGGGGCCCATTAACGATAGATGCCTTTTGGGTGGTGAATCCACCCCCACATGTTTTTTTTTTTTTTTGGGGTGAACGTTCGGCACCCAATCCCAGACGCCGGTACTTTGTATGCTCATGGGGACAACCCCAGACACCGGTACTTTGTACATTCATCGATATGGAAAGTTCGGCAGTGAAGGCTGCATTCAGGTCCTTGATTGATATTTATAAAATTTACAGCAGTGTTCACATTGTAGGAGAAATCCCAGGACACCCCCCACCAAAGGTCTTTGGTCCTCCTGGAAGTTGACAGTTGAGGCTTTTTTTTTTTTTTTACAAAGTCCTCTCTGATGTTTCTAATGATTTAGAAGTCTCTCTTTTTAGGTCAGAGAGCTTCCAATGTTTTTCATGAAACCCAAGGAGCCACTAGAGACTCTCGAAATGCCGAAAGGGGCCACCATGGAATGTGCGGAGCGAGCAAAACTTTTCTTGGGTCCTTGAGGTAGCCTAAAGCCGACAGAGATGATCATGGTCCCAAGACGAGAGCGGCCAGCAAAACGCTTAGACATCTGAAGAGGCTGCGCCTGACGGTCCACCGTTGGGCATCAGGCTCACGCTGTTGTTGTCCAAGTCCATTTTCCCATCAGTCCCACCGATCGGCACACAGCACGGTTTGGCAAAGTTCCTGGCGTGCTTGTAGAAGCCATTGAGTGGGGTGTTGTCCGGCTGTTTGGAGGCGGACAGCTTCTCGGTTTCCGGCGTGCTGCAGCCCTGGATCTTCCGGTTGGCCTTGATTTTGTCCAGGCTGCTGTAGAGGACTAGGAACACACAGGCGCTCAGCGTCAGGGCCAACAGCACCGTCACCGCCACAAACGGTTTGTAATAGTCGGGCTCATCGGTGCTGAAGGATATGCCGTTCTCGGAGTCATCAACTGCCCCACTGGGGTCCTTGACCCAGTACTGGGCCACCTTATACTTGAACCCTTTCTCGTCGGCCCAGCACTCATATAAGCCCAATGTGTCACCCCTCACAATGGTAACCAGGGCGTCCTTCGTGATGACAATCTCCTTTCCTATGGCTTGGATAGGGATCTTCCAGCTGTAGGTGGCCAGTGAGGACATCTGAGGGCACTCCAGATTCAGGATGCTGTTGTACTTCCTTGTGTAGTTCACAGCTGAAGAAACAAAAACATTTAGAATGTGAACACCTCGTACATTGAGCCGAAACAACCCCCCCCACTTATACATCGACTGAGCCCAATCAACCCCCCTGTACATCCACTGAGCCCAAACAACCCCCCCTTACATCGACTGAGCCCAAGCAAGGCCCCCCACATCGGCTGAGCACAAACACCTCCCCCCCCTGTACATTAGCCTAGCCCAAACAACCCCCCAAACATTGGCTGAGCCCAAACAACCCCCCATACATTGGTTGAGCCCAAACAACCCCCCAAACATTGGCTGAGCCCAAACAACCCCCCATACATTGGCTGAGCCCAAACAACCCCCCATACATTGGTTGAGCCCAGACAACCCCCATACATTGGTTGAGCCCAGACAACCCCCATACATTGGCTGAGCCCAAACAACTCCCCCCCCCCCCCCATACATTGGGCTCAGCCTGAGTCTTCGAAATTTCATTGGTTGGGAACAGACACTTCTAATGGTGAAGGATTGTTTTATCAATTGAAGCGAACGTGCATCCCGAACGTTTGTTTTTTTTTGGGGGGGGCAGAAACAAATTGCTTATTGTTTGCTCGTTGGAGAATTCCCCCTCACTGCCTTTTAGTCCTGACAAAGTTGTCACCAAGACAGGAAGTGGTGGAAAATCTACGAGGACGGGCTGGCACTTCATTGGAGGAATTGTGCATTAGCAATCCATTGAGGTGGGGGGATTGTGGTGGTGTATTGTAATAAGGAGGTCCTGGGGTATTTTATTAATTTATAAGGGGGTACTGGGGCATTTTATTAATTATAAAGGAGGTCATGTAGTTCTGGGGCATTTTGTTAATTTATAAAAGGGGGTCATGGGGCATTTAATTTAATTATAAAGGAGGTCATGTAATCCTGGGGTATTTTTTTTATTAATTATAAGGAGGTCCTGGGGCATTTATTTAATTATAAAAGGAGGTCACTGGGCATTTATTAATTATAAAAGAGGTCATGGGGGGCATTTAATTAATTATAAAGGAGGTCACAGGTATTTTATTAATTGTAAGGAGGTCATGTAGTCCTGGGGAATTTTATTCATTTATAAAAGGAGGTCATATAGTCCTGTGGTATTTTAATTAATTATAAGGCGGTCCTGGGGGCATTTAATTAATTATAAGGCGGTCCTGGGGGCATTTAATTAATTATAAGGAGGTCATGTAGTTCTGGGGCATTTTATTAATTTATAAAAGGGGGTCATGGGGCATTTAATTCAATTATAAAGGAGGTCATGTAGTTCTGGGGTATTTTTATTAATTATAAGGAGGTCCTGGGGGCATCTAACTATTTTTATTAATTATAAGGAGGTCCTGGGGCATTTATTTAGATATAAAAATAGGTCATGGGGGGTATTTAGTATTTATAAAGGAGGTCACGGGAATTTAATAATTATAAGGCGTTCATGGGGCATTTCATTAATTATAAAGGAGGTCATGTAGTCCTGGGGTATTTTATTAATTATAAGGCAGTCCTAGGGGCATCTAACTAATTATAAAAACGAGGTCATGTAGTCCTGAGGGGGTCAAGGGGGTCACGGGGTATTTTATTAATTTATAAAGGGGGTCATGTAGTCCTGGGGTATGTAATTAATTTATAAAGGGGGTCACGGGGTATTTTATTAATTCTAAGGTCATGTAGTCCTGGGGTATTTAATTATAAAGGAGGTCACATGGAATTTAATTATATGGGAGGTCATGTAGTCCTGGGGCATTTTATTAATGATAGTGGGTCATGGGGCATTTAATTATAAAGGAGGTCATGTAGTCCTGGGGCATTTTATTAATGATAGGGGGTCATGGGGCATTTAAGTATAAAGGAGGTCATGTAGTCCTGGGGCATTTTATGAAGTATAAGGAGGTCCTGGGGGCATTTAATTAATTCTAAAGGAGGTGATGTAGTCCTGGGGTATTAATTGGCGGTGCCGCGTCTCTTCATACTCAGTGTGGTTTGGGGTGTTGTGTTAACATTTAGGAGATATCGCGGCACATTTATGGGGAATTAGCGATGTTTTGTCTTTTACACGTTTTAAATAAAAGATAAAATTATGACAAATTCCGGCACTTTAGTGTGAGATTTGCCGCATTTTACCAGTTGGCAGCGAAAGTGAAAATGATGGGCATGTAATGGGAAATTACGGTAATTCCATGTAAAGGAGTTTCCTTCCCCTATTTTTTTGCAGAAATTGTTGTATTTTATTAATTGATTGCAACCACGTAAGGACGCGCCCTTTTCTGGCACTTTTTGTAAAGTTAAAAAAAAAAAAAAAAATCAATATTTTTTGCTAAAACATGGAATGGAGCATTTATACATTTTTTTTTCTTTTTTTTTTCTTTTTTTAGCAGAGACCAGAGAGAATAAAATGTCAATCATATTTTTGTTTTTTTTTGTTTTTTTATATCATGTGGTATTCGCAGAGCATTTTTTTTTTTTTTTTTAAACGCAATTTTTTTTTAGGAAAAAATATTTCAAATTTAAAAAATAAATGTATGAAACTTAATGCAAAAAATATAATATATAACCCAATTTTTTGGTAAAATAAAAAAAATAAATAAAAAAATGTCACGCTGAGTAAAAAGATACCCAACATGTCACGCTTTAAAATTGTTAGGCAAAATTGCGTGGAATGGCGTCAAACTGCAGTACTTGAAAATCTCCATAGGTGACGCCATTGGAACGCCACACTTCCTGTCCTAAGGTGACAACACTCACCGTTCTGCATCTATGGAGAAGCAGCGTTGTCACCCCTAGGATGTTCTGGTTTGGACTACAAACTCCCTCCCCCCCTCTCTATTGCATAGATGGGAGTTCCTTTGTATTTCACAGACGATAGGCGGGGAAAGCTGATACTTTGTTTGAGGTCTCAGCTCCGCCCCCCAACAAGAGGAGTAACACTTGAAGGTGTCGGGGAAAGCTCTTTAGGAATGGCGTTCCTCTCGGATGTGACCTCACCTCGCAGCGGCGGGTTGTCGGCGTCCTGGCCGGGGGGAGACCTTCTGCCTGCTGGCGGGGGGCTCAAGCATGTGATGTTGGGGTTGCCCGTCTCGATATCTTGTAGCCACTCCCTGGAAGAACAAAAACAGGAAGGTATTTGTCTTTGCTCTGTATTTGTAGGTGAATGAGGATCAATACCCCAAATCACTAAAATCTCAGATAAGCTTTAACTGGTAAAGTGGAAAAAAAAAAGGAAATGAAGTAGAAAAATTAAATAAAAAAATACAATAAAAAATAAATAAAAAGTAAAAAAATTTAATAAAAAATGAAATATAAAAATAAAAAAAATGCAATAGAAATAAATAAAAAAGAAATAAAATAGAGAAAAAGAAATTAAGTAGAAAAATTACATTAAAAAAAATAAATGAAATAAGAAATATAATGAAATAAAAAGTAAAGAAATGAAATAAAAAAGAAAAAAAGAGAAAAAGAAATAAAGTAATAAAATGAAAAATAAATGAAATAAAAAAATCTATGAAATAAAAATTTTAAAAAATGAAATAAAAAGAAATAAAATAGAGAAAAGAAATAAAGTAAAAAAAAATGAAATAAAAAAAAAAAATAAATGAAATAAAAAAATAATTTAAAATAAAAAGTAAAAAAATAAATATAGGAAATAAAAAATGCAGCCACTTCCTGCCTCCATGCGCTTCAGAGATGGCTGCCACGGCATTTCTCAGGGCGGGTTTCCTGATGGTGACAACAGCGGACCATGTCTGTGTAATGGGCACTTGTAGTCACCATCGGAAGCCGGTGTGACAACGCAGGAGAACATTTGGCAGACGGGGGCGGAGCGTTGTCACTCTAGAACAGGAAGTGCCTGAATGAGGACCTCCATGGCGGGATCACCGGGGATCATTTTACGGAAAGCTGCAGATTTACAAAGATTGAAAAGGACATGAAATGACACATTGGACGTGTCCTCCAATCAGAATCCAGGAGAGGAGAACAGAACAGAAGGTGAAGTTCAAATTGAGACAAAACTTTTTTTTCCCCCCTCATTTGGTGTAGATTAGAGTGGGAAAGGGTTAGAAGCTCTGCCAGGTATATACTGCTGTGACCAATCACATGGTTCAGATGGATCGTGGTTGGCCCTGTCTGTATCATGTGATGACAATGACTGATCACAAAGATCCCATGGTGCAGATGGGGCAATGGTTGGCCCCGTCTGTACCATGTGATGACCATGACCGATCCCGGTGATCACATGGTGCAGCTGGGCCGTGGTTGGCCCCGTCTGTACCATGTTTGACCTTGACCGATCACAGAGATGACATGGTGCAGATGGGCCTTGGTTGGCCCCGTCTGTACCATGTGATGGCTGTGACCAATCACAGAGGTCACATGGTGCAGATGGGCCGTGATTGGCCCTGTCTGTACCATGTAATCACTGTGACTGATCACTGAGATCACATGGGCTTTGGTTGGCCTTGTCTGGTCACAGTGATCACATGGTACAGACAAAGGCCAACCACGACCGATCTGCACCATGTGATCTCTGTGATTGTACCATGTGATCAATCACAGAGATCACATGGTGCAGATGGGTCGTGGTTGGCCCCGTCTGTACCATGTGTTGACCATGACCAATCACAGAGATCACATGGTGCAGCTGGGCCGTTGTTGGCCCCCGTCTGTACCATGTGATGGCCGGGACCAATCACAGAGATGACATGGTCCAGATGGGCCATGGTTGGCCCCATCTGTACCATGTGATGGCCGTTACCAATCACAGAGATCACATGGTGCAGATTGGCCATGATTGGCCCTGTCTGTACCATGTAATCACTGTGACTGATCACTGAGATCACATGGTACATATGGGCTTTGGTTGGCTTTGTCTGGTCACAGTGATCACATGGTACAGACAAGGCCAACCACGACCCATCTGCACCATGTGATTGTACCATGTGATTACTGTGACCAATTTAAGAGATCACATGGTGCAGATGGGTTGTGGTTGGCCCTGTCTGTGCCATGTGATGGCCGTGACCGATCACAAAGATCACATGGTGCAGATGGGCCGTTGTTGGCCCCGTCTGTACCACATGTTGACCTTGACCCATCAGAGCTCACATGGTGCAGATGAGCCGTGGTTGGCCCCATTTGTATCATGTGATAGCCATGACCAATCACAGAGATCATATGGTGCAGATGGGTCGTGATTGGCCCCGTCTGTACCATGAAATCACTGTGACCAATCACAGAGATCAATACAATAGTACACAACGAAAGGCATGAATCAAAGCCATTCACTGTGTACAACTGACATGTGATCTGCTGTGATTGGTCACACGATCACAAGGTAGCAGCAGCGGGCTGGTACCCTGATCTGTCATTGGCTGTGTCTCCTGTGCACACAGCGGGTGACAGATTATATGACTCCCTCCCAGCCATCATTTTACAATAGGCCGGGTGGCAAGCAGTTAAGGCGGCCATACTTGGATTGAAATTCAGCTAATTCAGTAGGGGTTGTCCGAATTTCGATCCATGTACGGGCAGGCTGGTTGTACAGAGGTCAATCTACCAAATGGACTTCTGTACCACCAGCCTGTCAGGTTTTCCCCGAATGATCAGTGCCGCCCGCTATAGCCACACATAATGGGGTCTAAACCCCTAAGCACCGTGCACAGTTGAACATGAGGGTTCAGTGTGGTCCTCCCTGCTTTGCAGTCCCATTAATTACTGACGCGTTTCATGCAATGCTTTACTTACTTGGCATTGGGATTGGTCGGGAGGCTCTGGCATTGGTTGGCGTTCTTGTTCCAGGCGCAGTACGGGTCCCGGGCCAGGATGCACTCGAAGCAGCTCCGGTAGACGCTGCAGTTAGCTACGGGCACCTGGAGGATGCCGTCCGTCGTGCCCACGTACAGGATCTTCTGCAAGAGGAGAGAACGGTCAGCTTGGCTGGGAACGGATCACCATCAGCACACAGACAGGAACTGCGTTTCCCACTAATCTATGTCGTAGAATGGAAGTACCATTCTAAGTCCCATTTTTTTTGCCCCCCTGCTCCACTGCGCCCCAACTTCCCCCCCACCCCACCCCTTTTCCTGGCACCTCCCCCAGGGTTACTCAATACAAAAACCAGATCAAATACACTATATTACCAAAAGTATTGGGACGCCTGCCTTTACACACACATAAACTGTAATGGCATCCCAGTCTTAGTCCGTAGGGTTCAATATTGAGTTGGCCCACCCTTTACAGCTATAACAGCTTCAACTCTCCTGGCTAGGCTGTCCACAAGGTTTAGGAGGGTGTCTATGGGAATGTTTCACCATTCTTCCAGAAGAGCATTTGTGAGGTCAGGCACTGATGTTGGATGAGAAGGCCTGGCTCACAGTCTCCGCTCTAATTCATCCCAAAGGTGTTCTATCGGGTTAAGGTCAGGACTCTGTGCAGGCCAGTCAAGTTCCTCCACCCCAAACTCGCTCATCCTTGCTTTGTGCACTGGTGTGCAGTCATGTTGGAACAGGAAGGGGACGTCCCCAAACTGTTCCCACAAAGTTGGAAGTATGAAATTGTCCAGAATGTCTTGGCATGATGACACCTTAAGAGTTCCCTTCACTGGAACTAAGGGGCCAAGCTCAAACCCTGAAAAACACCCCCCACACCATAATCCCCCTTCCACCAAATGATTTGGACCAGTGCACAAATCAAGGTCCATGAAGACATGGATGAGCGAGTTTGGGATGGAGAAACTTGACTGGCCTGCACAGAGTCCTGACCTCAACCCAATAGGACACCTTTGGGATGAATTAGAGCGGAGACTGGGAGCCAGGCCTTCTCGTCCAACATCAGTTCCTGACCTCACAAATGCTCTTCTGGAAGAATGGTCAAACATTCCCATAGACACACTCTTAAACCTTGTGGACGGCTTTCCCAGAAGAGTTGAAGCTGTTATAGCTGCAAAGGGTGGGGCCAACTCAATATTGAACCCTACGGACTAAGTCTGGGATGCCATTAAAGCTCACGTTCACTTCCCGAGTTTGCAGATACCCAAAGCTCCTGATCCGGCACATGCCGGAAGGCGATCTTTTCGTACCTTGTTTGGTACCATCAGAAGAGTCTCGATGGGCTTCGGCTTTTTCAGCAGACTCAGTTCTTCGATAATATGCGACTCCGTGCCGTCCTTGACAAGAACGACCTTGTGCAACGCGCCCGCACCTGGAACAATGAGGGAGTGTTGAGTGGGTTTTTTTTGGGTTAAAAGAAAATAATAAAACCTTTTAATTGAATTCTTATGACTCATCATGTGTCTTGTTTACTTCTATGTTGTGAATAGCCTGGTGATATTTACTTTGTTCATCGCACGTACTTGTAAGTAGGGGGCTCACGATTGGCTAGATCAGCCATTCTCAACCCAGGGTTCCTCCAGAGGTTGCCAACGGTTCCTTGAGCTGTGGATGATGAACCACCTATTGGATGATGCCAACAGAGTTCAAGGTTCAGCACCACTTAGCAAAGCCAGCGGGATGACACCAAATATCTTTTTAGCTGTCTTTAAAGGGTGGCATTCTAAGCACCACTTTAAGGGGGACCTTCTTCCTCTTGACCACCAATATATAAGGGGCACAGTACTTATTGAGCCCTGATGAACTGGTTGTAGTAAGGGTTCCTCGAGACATGAAAATCCATTTTTGGGGTTCCTCTGGGGTTATAAAAGGTTGAGAAAGCCTGGGCTAGATGTTGGTGTCAAGTCCCTGCCCCGCTCCTCTCCTGCTAGAACAGTGACCCTTCCTGATGAGGCTTTACCCTGCGCCATCTTGTGCCCACTCCATTTCAGAGGCCTCCACCCAACATTCCCAGATGTTAACATTTAGGTTCCCAAAAAGGAAGGAATGTCCACACGGAGTTCCTGCACTTTACCGGTGGCATTTGGAAAATACCACAAACACATCACACTGACGTACTGTCCGGGGTCACTTGACAGTACAATGTTAATCACATTTGGTGGACAGCCTGCAGAAGTCTCAGGTGAAAGCATTGTGCAGCCATTGAAGTAAGCCCTCTTTCCCTAACAGTCTCTTTCCTCCCAGGGTCATTAGTAGTCACTTGGATGGGATCTCTGACGAGCCATGTGTTGTAAAATCTTGACAATTCCCAAAAGGACATTCCTTCCCTTGGGAATCTAATTGTTAACATCTGGGAATGTTGGGTGGAGGCCTCCGGCATGGAGTGGGCACAAGATGGCGCAGGGCAAAGCCTCATCGGGAAGGGTCGCTGTTCTAACAGGAGAGGAGCGGGGCAGGGACTTGACACCAACATCTAGCCCAGGCTTTCTCAACCTTTTAAAACCCCAGAGGAACCCCAAAAATTGATTTTCATGTCTCGAGGAACCCTTCCTAAAACCAATTCATCAGGGCTCAATAGGAACAGTGCCCCTTATATTGGTGGTCAATAGGAAGAAGGTCCCCTTTAAAGTGGTGTTCAGAATGCCACCCTTAAAAGACAGCTAAAAAAGATATTTGGCGTCATCCCGCTGGCTTTGCTTAGTGGTGCTGAACCTTGAACTCTGTTGGCATCATCAAATAGGTGGTTCATCGGCCACGGCTCAAGGAACCCTTGGCAACCTCTGGAGGAACCCTGGTTGAGAATGGCTGATCTAGCCAACCGTGAGCCCCGACTTACAAGTGTGTGTGATGAACAAAAGGGGACCTTCTTTCCTCAGCCAGAACACTAAAGATAGGTCTTCTAGCATGACAGTGACCCAAAACATACGGCCAAGGCCACAAAGGAGCGGCTCAAGAAGAAGCACATTCAAGGTCATGGGGTGGCCTAGCCAGTCTCCAGACCTTAATCCTATAGAGAATTTATGGAGGGAGCTGAAACTTCGAGTTGCCAAGAGACAGCCAAGAAACCTTCAGGATTTAGAGAAGATCTGTAGAGAAGAGTGGACCAAAATCCCTCCTGAGATGTGTGCAAACCTGGTCACCAACTACAAGAAACGTCTGACCTCTGATTGCCAACAAGGGTTACTCCACCAACTACTAAGTCATGTTTTGCTTGGGGATCAAATACTTATTTTACTCACTGAACTGCAACTCCATTTATAGCATTTGTTTTGTGTTTTTTTCTGGATTTTTGGTTGATTTTCTGTCTCTATCATATAAAATACACCTATGATAAAAATTATAGACCCTTCATTTCTTTGTAAAGTGGGCAAAACTTACACAATCTGCATGGGATCAAATCATTATTTTCCCCCCCACTGTATGTGGGCACCGACTCATCCATTACATCACTACAGGGAGGGCTCTAAACTAAAAAGGGGCCTAACACCTGATGACACTATTCTGGCACAGAGCCACCTGGTGGCAGACTTGCTAACTGCACCTTCCTACACACTGATGATTGAATAGTATACCCCCCTTCACAAGGAGCAGCTACTGCAGAAATGACATGTTATGGTCTGCAAACAATATTTCAAAATGTGTACCATGTGAAGATTTTTTTAAATAAAAAGTTGTATGCACTTAAAGTAAAAAAAAAAAAAACAAAACAAAAAAAAAAACAAAACAGCCAAGCAAAGTAAAAGAAATAAATAAATAAATAAAACACACAACAAAAGCCATATATAACACTGAATTCAGCAATATTACATTTGACCAGTAGAGGGAAGCCTAATAGGGATCACTGCAGTGCTCAATGCCACCAGCAGAGGGAAGCAGCATACCAGGTTGCATCACAATAATTTGGGGATCAGATGGTGCAAATCCTCTGTCCTGCAGATCCTAAAAATTAAATATAATAATTGTCTGAAGCCGCGGCACGGAGGATAACACCAACTGCCCCCAAAGAAAACTAAATCGTCCCCTCTGCTGACCGGATAGGGCCCTATGAGCTTTTATTTTAATCGCTGGGAGCCAGAGCTTGTGGAATTACTGTGCATGCACCCAAAGGGTATTTAAAAATATTGCCCTGACAGGCCCAGGTGGGGGGGGGGGCAGCTATACCCATCTATCGGCTGCCCAGGCTACCTCCAGTACTAGATGAGAGGTTCAGCTCTGGCATTTACCAGATGTCCTGATGAGGCCTCGTTAGAGAAGTTGTGTCTATTTGACAGAAAAAGAATGGTCACTGTAATGCTGAAGAGGAACCAGGAGCAGGCAAGCATTACAACAATACTCTGTATTGTAATAGAAACAAATTGCAGTACCACAGGTGACCAGCAGATGGGAGCATTAATCATCCCTGAAAAGCACTACAGGATCACTGCAATACCCTGGGCGAGCAGCAGAGGGCAGACACAGAAAAAAATCCCTGTAATGCCAGAGGACCACAGAGCGAGGGCAGCATTGCCACAGTTCACTGCATGTAATGTAATAGGGACCGCTGCAATACCACATCTGACCAGCAGATGGTAGCAGTAAACATTCCCCAAAAAGCACTACGGGATCACTGCAATACCCTGTGCAACCAGCAGAGGGCAGCATGGCAGACACAGAATAATCCTTGTAATGACTAGACATGTGAACGGCCGCAAAAATTTGTTTGGTTTCTTTTTTTTTTTTTTTTCGTTTTTCGGGTCATTCGTTATGATCGCAATTCGAAAATTCGGAAATTTTAAAATAAAAAAAAATTCAAAAATTTGAAAGAACAAAAATCCGAAAATTTGAAATAATAACTTATTAACTAATAACTATTAAAATTATAGGTATTGGAATTTCCATTAAAATTTGGCTGTTATTGAATGTAACGAATTTATCCGAAGTTACGAATTATCCGAAAATAACGAATGCCGCATCTAAACAAATGGAACGTAACAAATGAATAATAAATAATAATAAAAAGTTTTTATTATCTTTATTGTTAATTATTATTATTAATTTGTTACACTCCATACGTTCAGATGCGGCATTCGTTCTTTCGGATAATTCGTAACTTCGGATGAATTTTATTTTCCTTACGTTCACTAACAGCCAAATTTGAAAGGAATTTCCAATACCTCATTTCAGATTTTTTGAATTTACCAATATTCTGAAAAATTTCGTTAAACAGGGTTCAAATTACCGAATTTGTCGAAATTAGTTAAAAAAACTAATTCGGAACGAAACGAATTGCACATGTCTAGTAATGACAGAGGACCCCAAAGAGGGCAGCATTTACAGACGTAATGTAATAGGGAGCACTGCAATACCACATGTGACCAGCAGATGGAAGCATTAAACATCCCTGTGTAGCATTGGAGGGTCATGGCCATATACAACCAGCAGAGGGCAGCACAACACCCCAGGTCTGAGTTGCTTACTTGTGCTCAGGAACATCACGGTGTAATTGTCTCCAGATAGTGCAGGTACAGAATCTATGGCGATGTGGCTGTAGCTGACACTCTGTTGGATCAGCAGGGGGCGCTTGCCGACTGGGAGAACCTTGTCGTCCATCAGGAAGTGGACTTTCATGAAATTGAGGTCTGTGTCGGTGAATTTCCCAGATGAGCACTAAAAAGGGATAGGAAAAGGTTTGCATGAAAACGGCGAAAAATGCTACTTAAAACAGTGCAACACTGCCACCTTGCGGTTGCCTAAAACAGTGCGATTCTGCCACCTTGGGGTTACCTAAAACTGTGCGACACTGCCGCCTTGTGGTTGCCTAAAACAGTGCGACACTGCCGCCTTGTGGTTGCCTAAAACAGTGCGACACTGCCGCCTTGTGGTTGCCTAAAACAGTGCGACACTGCCATCATGTGGTTGCCTAAAACAGTGCGACACTGCCACCTTGTGGTTGCCTAAAACAGTGCGACACTGCCACCTTGTGGTTGCCTAAAACAGTGCGACACTGCCACCTTGTGGTTGCCTAAAACAGTGCGACACTGCCACCTTGTGGTTGCCTAAAACAGTGCGACACTGCCACCTTGTGGTTGCCTAAAACAGTGCGACACTGCCACCTTGTGGTTGCCTAAAACAGTGCGACACTGCCACCTTGTGGTTGCCTAAAACAGTGCGACACTGCCACCTTGTGGTTGCCTAAAACAGTGCGACACTGCCACCTTGTGGTTGCCTAAAACAGTGCGACACTGCCACCTTGTGGTTGCCTAAAACAGTACGACGCTCCTGCCTTGTGGTTGCCTAAAACTGTGCAACACTGCCAACCTTGTGGTTTCCTAAAACAGTGCGACACTGCCACCTTGTGGTTGCCTAAAACAGTGCGACACTGCCACCTTGTGGTTGCCTAAAACAGTGCGACACTGCCACCTTGTGGTTGCCTAAAACAGTGCGACACTGCCACCTTGTGGTTGCCTAAAACAGTGTGACACTGCCACCTTGTGGTTGCCTACAACAGTGCGACACTGCCACCTTGTGGTTGCCTAAAATAGTGCAACACTGCCACCTTGTGGTTGCCTAAAACAGTGCGACACTGCCACCTTGTGGTTGCCTAAAACAGTGCGACACTGCCACCTTGTGGTTGCCTAAAACAGTGCGACACTGCCACCTTGTGGTTGCCTAAAACAGTGCGACACTGCCACCTTGTGGTTGCCTAAAATAGTGCGACACCGCCACCTTGTGGTTGCCTAAAACAGTGCGACACTGCCACCTTGTGGCTGCTTAGGGTACTAGAGTCTAGAAATACCAATGCAGTTGATAAGTGAGGTGGTGGTACCATGTACTTACACTGCCCGGCCGGGGATTGGACACGGTTCCGGTGTATCTGGTCCACTTTGAACTATCTTTGCTTTGCTCCTTGTAGTTGCCGTTGAAAACCACCTCAATGTCTGCAAGCTTGAAGGAGCAGATGGCGGAACTGTTGGAGCCGCCTGACTGCCTGCGGGGACAAAATAAGAGGGTCACATGACTCGCCTTATCCTACAGAAAGCTCACAAAAGGCCCGGGGGTGGAGCAAACGATTAAACTACAACAACTGGCCGAACAGCTAAATCCACCAGGTGGAGCCCCGTTCTGTCCACCAAACCAAAACGTGGCAAATCTTCCACCGATTACCATAAGGAGGGCGACACTTTTCAAAGCTCACATACTCCATGCCACTGGCCCCTGCTTATCCTTGGCCACTGATCCACCCCTGCTTATTCTTGGCCACTGTGCTACTATTCCTCCCTCCATGATTGTTCTCGGCCACTAATCCACCCCTGCTTATTCTTGGCCACTGATCCACCCCTGCTTATTCTTGGCCACTGCGCTACTATTCCTCCCCCCATGATTGTTCTCGGCCACTAATCCACCCCTGCTTATTCTTGGCCACTGATCCCCCCCTGCTTATTCTTGGCCACTAATCCACCCCTGCTTATTCTTGGCCACTGATCCCCCCCGCTTATTCTTGGCCACTGATCCCCCCTGCTTATTCTTGATCACTGTGTTACCATTCCTCCTCCCATGATTGTTCTTGGCCACTGATCCACCCCTGCTTATTCTTGGCCACTGATCCCCCCCTGCTTATTCTTGGCCACTGATCCACCCCTGCTTATTTTTGGCCACTGATCCACCCCTGCTTATTCTTGATCACTGTGCTACCATTCCTCCTCCCATGATTGTTCTTGGCCACTGATCCACCCCTGCTTATTCTTGGCCACTGATCCACCCCTGCTTATTCTTGGCCACTAATCCACCCCTGATTATTTTTGGCCACTGATCCAACACCCTGCTTATTCTTGACTATTGTTCCACACCACTGCTTGATCCTGGCCACTGTTCTACAGACTCCCTTTTTCTTGGGGCCAGAGCTTCTCCCCTTGCTTGTTTTTGCCCACTGCTTCCCCCCCCCCCCCCCCACACACACACACACCACACACACACCACACACACCCCACACACACACACACACACCCCACACACACACACCCCACACACCACACACACCACACACCCCCCCCCACACACACACACACACCACACACCCCCCCACACACACACACACACCACACACACACACACACACACAAACACACACTGCTTTTTTGCCCACTGCTCTGCCTTGCTGCTTGTTCTTGGCAACTGTTTCACCTCACCTCTTGTTTCTGGCCGCTGCTCTGCCCCCTTTGCTTGTTTTTGGCCACCCAATTCGCTTTCTGTCCACCCCAAATATTTAAACAGACACTGCCATAGCAAGCCTGATTTCTGCTTTCAGCTAGTGAGAGGCAATTTAACATAAAGGCTGATTGCAAGAGACTACATGGTCTGATTTAAAAAAAAAAAAATACATACATTGATATTTCAGGGATCACATAAGTGAGCTAAAGAGAGATTTAATATTTGTATTATTATTATTATTATAAATAATATTTTTTAAAATGTATTTATCTGTAACAAATGTATTATTGTGCTTCTTGTCCCCTTATGTCTGCACAGGCTCTTGGAGTATCCATAATGGTGACATGTTTCTCCCACAGTCAGGAAACTGTCCCCCCCCCCCCCCTCGGGACGGCCCGCCATGAACCCTCTGCTGACTGATATCGGACGTCTTGCTCTTGACGAACGACGCCGGATGTTACCCGTCTTTACAAATCATTATTGATCGGAATACAGGAGGACAAATCCTTCCTGTCCTGATATAATGGACTTCTTCCTGACAGATTCCTGGACAGCACATTGACTGCATGGAAACAAACGGCCGCACCCCGGGCCCCGCCCATGTAATCATCGATCCGCTAATGTATGGAGAGCGAGACGAACGCGGAATATAGATCGTCATTACTGAACAATTATATATACTGAATGTGAAGGAAGCGTTCGATCTTCACCACGACAAATACAATACACGGGATCAATACTGAGGATAAAACACCCGAGAGCAGCAGGGGGCGCTCTACACAGTATTTCTAAATATGAATTCATTCCAGATATAAGATATATTATACAGGAGTGACATCACCGCCCTCCAGATATATGATATATTATACAGGAGTGACATCACCGCCCTCCAGATATAAGATCTATTATACAGGAGTGACATCACCGCCCTCCAGATATAAGATATATTATACAGGAGTGACATCACCGCTCTCCAGATATAAGATATATTATACAGGAGTGACATCACCGCCCTCCAGATATAAGATATATTATACAGGAGTGACATCACCGCCCTCCAGATATAAGATATATTATACAGGAGTGACATCACCGCTCTCCAGATATAAGATATATTATACAGGAGTGACATCACCGCCCTCCAGATATAAGATATATTATACAGGAGTGACATCACCGCTCTCCAGATATAAGATATATTATAGAGGAGTGACATCACCGTTCTCCAGATATAAGATATATTATACAGGAGTGACATCACCGCTCTCCAGATATAAGATATATTATAGAGGAGTGACATCACCGCTCTCCAGATATAAGATATATTATACAGGAGTGACATCACCGTTCTCCAGATATAAGATATACAATAATGATATATATCAATCTCTGGTACTCACCACTGTGAGCTGAAGACCCCATAGAACACGCTGTGTTGGGGGTCCTCGGGGTTCAGTAGCGCTACATGATGCATGACGTTGAAGGGAAAGTTGTTGGCGTTGGAGCAGACCAGCTGTGCTTTCAGGAAGGTGGTCCATTTCTTCTGTAGGACTTTATCTCCTCCGATATCGTTCTGGGGGAGAGCAGAGATAATAATCAGTTAAACATCATAATACACAAACCCTCCAGATCCGCTCTCCTGTCTTCCTCCTCCTCCAGATCCTCCTTCCTCCTCCTTCATATCGGCTCTCCTGCCTTCCTCCTCCTTCATATCGGCTCTCCTGCCTTCCTCCTCCTCCATATCGGCTCTCCTGCCTTCCTCCTCCTCCAGATCCGCTCTCCTGCCTTCCTCCTCCTCCATATCGGCTCTCCTGCCTTCCTCCTCCTCCAGATCCGTTCTCCTGCCTTCCTCCTCCTTCATATCCGCTCTCCTGCCTTCCTCCTCCTCCAGATCCGCTCTCCTGCCTTCCTCCTCCTCCAGATCTGCTCTCCTGCCTTCCTCCTCCTCCATCATATCCGCTCTCCTGCCTTCCTCCTCCTCCATCATATCCGCTCTCCTGCCTTCCTCCTCCTCCATCATATCCGCTCTCCTGCCTTCCTCCTCCTCCAGATCCGCTCTCCTGCCTTCCTCCTCCATCATTTTCGCTCTCCTGCCTTCCTCCTCCATCATATCCACTCTCCTGCCTTCCTCCTCCTCCATCATATCCGCTCTCCTGTCTTCCTCCTCCTCCATCATATTCGCTCTCCTGCCTTCCTCCTCCTCCATCATATCCGCTCTCCTGCCTTCCTCCTCCTCCTCCATCATATCCGCTCTCCTGCCTTCCTCCTCCTCCAGATCCACTCTCCTGCCTTCCTCCTCCTCCAGATCCGCTCCTCTGCCTTCCTCCTCCTCCATATCCGCTCTCCTGCCTTCTTCCTCCTCCAGATCTGCTCTCCTGCCTTCTTCCTCCTCCTAAAGATCCGCTCTCCTGCCCACCTCCTAAAGATCCGCTCTTCTGTCTGCTCCTCCTCCACTTTCCTGCCTTCCTCCTCCTCCATATCCGCTCTCCTGTCTTCCTCCTCCTCCATATCTGCTCTCCGCCTTCTTCCTCCTCCATATCCGCTCTCCTGCCTTCCTCCTCTTCCAGATCCGCTCTCCTGCCTTCCTCCTCCTCCATCATATCTGCTCAACTGCCTTCCTCCTCCATCATATCCGCTCTCCTGCCCTCCTCCTCCAGATCCGCTCTCCTGCCTTCCTCCTCCTCCAGATCCGCTCTCCTGCCCTCCTCCTCCAGATCCGCTCTCCTGCCTTCCTCCTCCTCCAGATCCGCTCTCCTGCCCTCCTCCTCCAGATCCGCTCTCCTGCCCTCCTCCTCCAGATCCGCTCTCCTGCCTTCCTCCTCACCCAGATCCGCTCTCCTGCCTTCCTCCTCACCCAGATCCGCTCTCCTGTTTTCCTCCTCACCCAGATCCGCTCTCCTGCCTTCCTCCTCCTCCAGATCCACTCTCCTGCCTTCCTCCTCCTTCATATCCACTCTCCTGCCTTCCTCCTCCAGATCCGCTCTTCTGCCTTCCTCCTCACCCAGATCCGCTCTCCTGCCTTCCTCCTCACCCAGATCCGCTCTCCTGCCTTCCTCCTCCTTCATACCCACTCTCCTGCCTTCCTCCTCCAGATCCTCTCTCCTTCCTTCCTCTTCCTCCATATCCACTCTCCTGCCTTCCTCCTCCTTCATATCCGCTCTCCTGCCCTCCTCCTAAGGATCCGCTCTCCTGCCTTCCTCCTCTTCCAGATCCGCTCTCCTGTCTGCTCCTCCTCCACTTTCCTGCCTTCCTCCTCCTCCATATCCGCTCTCTTGTCTTCCTCATGAAGTCCATCAGCGCCCCTTATCACCATAAGCTGGGAACTTGCCAGATCAATATCAATATGTCATACAGTATAAGGGTCGGGGGAGGTGTGAGGGGGGGCGGGGAGAGGCGGAGGGAGTTTTTCCCACCAAAGATTCCCATTAACCCATGGGGGGAGGGGGGGGGGGTTTGGAGAGAGTCCAATCAAACCAGACGGAAATGTGTCTTTCTATCTTCTGGTTCAGTGGTGGGGTCTCCTCACCTTGCAGACTCGGGCCACTCGGGGAACCGTCAGCTTGTCGAAGAAGTCAAACTCTTTGCCCGTTTCATCGAAGAAGAAGTAGAGTTTCCCATCAGAGGGGATGTAAAAGGATCCGGCGAAGGAGGTGTCCGCTGTGGGAGGAGAACACCAATATGGGAAATAAGAGACTTATCTATGAATGGGGGGGGGGGGATTTGGCAGCAACTGACTGCTGATCATCAATATAAGGGGACCTTTCCTTACTGACCATCGATATAAAGGGGCCCTTCCCTACTGTCCATCGATATAAAGGGGCCCTTCATTACTGACCATCAACATAAAGGGGCCCTTCCCTACTGACCATCAGTAGAAGGGGGCCCTTCCCTAATGACCATCAGTAGAAGGGGGCCCTTCTCTACTGACCATCAATATAAGGGGGCCCTTCTCTACTGACCATGAACATAAAGGGACCCTTCCCTACTGACCATCAATAAAAAGGGGCCCTTCATTACTGACCATCAACATAAAGGGGCCCTTCATTACTGACCATCAACATAAAGGGGCACTTCATTACTGACCATAAACATAAAGGGACTCTTCCCTACTGGCCATCATAATAAGGGGGCCCTTCCCTACTAATCATCAGTAAAAGGGGGCCCTTCCCTACTGACCATCAATATAAGGGGGCCCTTCCTTTCTGAACATCAATATAAGGGGGCCCTTCCTTTCTGAACATCAATATAAGGGGGCCCTTCCTTTCTGAACATCAATATAAGGGGGCCCTTCCTTTCTGAACATCAATATAAGGGGGCCCTTCCCTACTGACCATCAATATAAGGGGGCCCTTCCTTACTGACCATCAATATAAGGGGGCCCTTCCTTACTGACCATCAATATAAAAGGGGGCCATCTCTACTGACCATCATTATAAAGGGGGCCCTTCCCTACTGACCATCAGTATAAAGGGGGCCATCTCTACTGACCATCAGTACAAAGGGGCCCTTCCCTACTGTCCATCGATATAAGGGGGCCCTTCCTTACTGACCATCAATATAAGGGGGCCCTTCCCTACTAATCATCAGTAAAAGGGGGCCCTTCCCTACTGACCATCAATATAAGGGGGCCCTTCCCTACTGATCATCAATATAAGGGGGCCCTTCCTTACTGATCATCAATATAAAGGGGGCCATCTCTACTGACCATCATTATAAAGGGGCCCTTCCCTACTGACCATCAGTATAAAGGGGGCCATCTCTACTGACCATCAGTACAAAGGGGCCCTTCCCTACTGTCCATCGATATAAAAGGGGCCCTTCATTACTGACCATCAACATAAAGGGGCCCTTCTCTACCGACCAACAATATAAAGGGGGTTCTTTTCTATATTATTTTTCTTAAATCACTGTTTATACTGAAGATTTTTTTATTTTTTTTCAGTGGGTTCCTCCATGTTAAAAAAAAAAAAAAAGTTGAGAAATGCGAATATAAAAAACGATCTCATATAGGAAAAACTTACAATGCAGCCATCCCAGAGAGGTGTCCGTCTTTAGCGAAGTTCGGCTACCCAGCGTCCGGAAGATGATGGGATCATTCCCTATGAAATTATTCATCGTGCCCGTATACAGCTCACCATCTACAGAGGGGGAGAGAGAGGAAGAAAGAAGAAAGGGGAAGAGAAGAGAAGAGGGAGAGAAGAGAAGAGAAGAGGGAGAGAAGAGAAGAGAAGAGAAGAGGGAGAGAAGAGAAGAGAAGAGAAGAGGGAGAGAAGAGAAGAGAAGAGGGAGAGAAGAGAAGAGGGAGAGAAGAGAAGAGAAGAGGGAGAGAAGAGAAGAGAAGAGGGAGAGAAGAGAAGAGAAGAGGGAGAGAAGAGAAGAGAAGAGGGAGAGAAGAGAAGAGAAGAGAAGAGGGAGAGAAGAGAAGAGAAGAGGAAGAGAAGAGAAGAGGGAGAGAAGAGGGAGAGAAGAGGGAGAGAAGAGAAGAGAAGAGAAGAGAAGAGAAGAGAAGAGAAGAGAAGAGAAGAGAAGAGGGAGAGAAGAGAAGAGGGAGAGAAGAGAAGAGGGAGAGAAGGAGGAATGGGGAGGAGAAGAGTGGAAGAAGAGAAGAGGGAGGAATGGGGAAGAGAAGAGGGGAAGAAGAGAAGAGGGAGAGAAGAAGAAGGGAAGAGGAAGAGAAGAATAGACAAGGGGAAGAAGAATAGAAGAAGGAAAAAAGGGAGAGAAGAAAACAGGCAGAGAAGAAGAATAGAAGAGGGAGAGAAGAACAATAGAAGAGGGAGAGAAGAAGAAGAGAGAGAAGAGAGAGAAGAGGCAGAGAAAAAGAGGGAGAGAGAAGAGAGAGAAGAGGCAGAGAAAAAGAGGGAGAGAGAGAGAGAGAGAGAAGAAGAAGAGAAGAGAGAGAGAGAAGAAGAAGAGAAGAGAGAGAGAGAAGAAGAGAAGAGGGAGAGAAGAAGAAGAGAGGGAGAGAAGAAGAGGGAGAAGAGAAAAGAGAGAGAAGGAGGAATGAGGAAGAGAAGAGGGAGAGAAGGATTAATGGGAAAGAGAAGAGGGGAAGAAGAGACGAAAGAGAGAAGAAGAAGGGAAGAGGAAGAGAAGAATAGATAAGGGGAAGAAGAATAGAAGGAAAGAGGGAGAGAAGAAAACAGGCAGAGAAGAAGAATAGAAGAGGGAGAGAAGAAGAGGAGAAGAGGAGAAGAGGGAGAGAAGAAAACAGGCAGAGAAGAAGAATAGAAGAGGGCGAGAAGAAGAGGAGAAGATGGAGAGAAGAAGAGGAGAAGAGGGAGAGAAGAAGAGGAGAAGAGGGAAAGAAGAAGAGGAGAAGAGGGAGAGAAGAAAACAGGCAGAGAAGAAGAATAGAAGAAGAGGGAGAGAAGAAGAGGAGAAGAGGGAGAGAAGAAGAGAAGAGGGAGAGAAGAAGAGGAGAAGAGGGAGAGAAGAAGAGGGAAAGAGGGAGAGAAGAAGCAGAAAAGATGGAGAAAAGAAGAGGAGGAAAAGAAAAGGAGGAGGAAGAGAAGATGAGAAAGAAGAGAGAAGGAGAAATGGGAAAGTGATAGAGGAGGGAAGAGGCATTGTGAGTATATTTAGTGAATTATTTTACATGCTTCCTATTTTGTGTAGAAGTTAAGAAATGGAGAAATAAAACATTCTATACAGAAGTTGCCCACAGCAACAAATGAGATTTAATTTTTCATCTCTGACCAAATAAAATGAGGAATCTGATAGGACAGAGAAGTCCGGTATTGCCAAGACACCGATTGGTCACTATGCAGAAGTGAGCCTGACTTTGCACTCTCCAGCTTTAGTAAATAAAACCCGACTGTTCATAGTCTGAGCTCAACCAGACAACCATGACCTCAGCCACTTGTCCACCAGAGAAACATGGGACCCCGAGGCTTATACTCTGTCAGCTCCACGTGCCTCTAGCCGCAGCTCCACGTGCCTCTTGCCGCAGTAGTTTCATCACGCGCCCAAAAAGCAGGCTGTTTTCTCTCAAATCCTCGGCTACAAATAGCTGGATGTACAGGGGCAGGGGGCTTCTGTAGGTGCAGGGGACATCATATTCTGTCTATTGGCCCCCATTGGTGCCCCGTTACCACTACTATTTCTAGGAAGGAATTGACAAGATTATCCAGTGCCCAGAGCAAAGTTGCCAAGTTGCGCTCCCCCTCCCCCCCTTCGTTATGTGTGAGCCTATGAGGAGGAGGGGGAGAGAGAGCACAGCCCACTCCTCCTCCTGGGCTCTATCTGCCACTTCCAGCGCTGAGCTAACAGAAGTAGTGATGCTGCCGTAACTACTCCTATCAGGCGTTATAGTAGAAGGAACTAGCAGCACCCTCATCCCTACAATGCATGCTGCACCAAGGGCACCTGCCCCTTCTGCCCACCCCCTGGATCGATGGGATCTCATCCCCAGCAATGATCACAGCACACACCTACAGTTTACATTGTGATCATTGGTGGGCTCAGGTTTGGGTTATTCGGGGGGGGGGGGGATGAGGACCATGGTTATGTTTGGTTGGACATTTTGCTGCGGCACATAGCGTGCCGCAGTAAAATGTGGGCGTGGCCAAATTGCTCTTGCTGACTTCATCACCCTGCACCCCCCCTCCCCCAGTGATGCAGAACCTGCCCACAGACACCCACCCCCCACAGCTCCTAGTCGGAAACAGATTTGAGTGTGACTGTCTTGGTTACTTGGGGAGCCACAGCCCGGTCGGAATAATGTGTCTGTGTTTCAGTCCACCTAAAACCCAGACACATGATTCAAAACCCGGACAGGTGGCAACCCTACTGGGCATACAGATTCCTGACAGTTGCCTAAGCCACACATTACTGAACTTCACATGGTCAACCTTTTGTGCTGTACTCACCCACGATGATCTCGGTGTGTTTATGCTGAGGATCGAAGGGCGACTGTCCTCGTCCATCCAGACTCAGAGTCTCGTTGTTATTGTTGGTCGACAAAGAGAAGGTGTCCAAATTCTAAACACAAAAGTCAAAACCACCATTTTTAATTTTTTAGTCATGGATAGACATCCCCTCCCCACCCCACTCCACCCAGCTTCATCTCTGATCCACGTTATGTGAATTCTCAACCCAAGGTGTCCTACTGTGGAGGAGCTCAGGCCTGGACCTGGCAACTCTGGCATTTCTTAGAACAGATTGGCAGCTGCCTCTGAAGGCCAGGCCTTGTTCTGGATTTGGCAGCTGCCTCTGAAGGCCAGGCCTTGTTCTGGATTTGGCAGCTGCCACTGAAGGCCAGGCCTTGTTCTGGATTTGGCAGCTGCCTCTGAAGGCCAGGACTTGTTCTGGATTTGCCAGCTGCCTCTGAAGGCCAGGCCTTGTTCTGGATTTGCCAGCTGCCTCTGAAGGCCAGGCCTTGTTCTGGATTTGGCAGCTGCCTCTGAAGGCCAGGCCTTGTTCTGGATTTGGCAGCTGCCTCTGAAGGCCAGGCCTTGTTCTGGATTTGGCAGCTACCTCTGAAGGCCAGGCCTTGTTCTGGATTTGGCAGCTGCCTCTGAAGGCCAGGCCTTGTTCTGGATTTGGCAGCTGCCTCTGAAGGCCAGGCCTTGTTCTGGATTTGGCAGCTGCCTCTGAAGGCCAGGCCTTGTTTTGGATTTGGCAGCTGCCTCTGAAGGCCAGGCCTTGTTCTGGAATGGTAGCTGCCTCTGAAGGCCAGGACTTGTTCTGGATTTGGCAGCTGCCTCTGAAGGCCAGGCCTTGTTCTGGATTGGCAGCTGCCTCTGAAGGCCAGGCCTTGTTCTGGATTGGCAGCTGCCTCTGAAGGCCAGGCCTTGTTCTGAATTGGCAGGGCAATACGTGCCACTCATGAACGGATAGTAGGAATCCACTCACCACGTAGGTGCAGGTGGGGTTGAAGGCGTTGGTCCCGCAGATGTAGAGGTGGGTGTCATTGACGGGCTGCAGGACGCGGATGAAGTTATGACATTCATCCTGCGGAAGGTGTAAAAGGGGAACATGATGAGTAATTGAGGTCATGTGGTGGTGACCACACTGTGCAGTGACAAGGCGTAGGGGGGGTGGGGATTTTACCTCTTTTCGGGCCTTGTTCCGACAGCTTGAAATTTGGTCTGCAGGGGACGGCCAGGAAACCTGTGAAGAAAAAGAAAAGAAGAGTCAGTGTGGACATTGCATTGACTCCGCCTCATTTCTTGGCCAGTGAACATTAAGCATCAACTAGCCCTTTCCTCCCGGGTTTGACTGACCCCACCTTTTTCATTCATTGGATTTCAGTTCATTCAATTATGGAAACTTGGTGTCTAAGGCTCGGCTACATCAGGGATTATACCAGACTGGGGGGGGGGGGGAAAGTTTACCTCTTGAAGGAACTGGAGATTCCCAGAGTCCCGACTACTCAGCTTCAAGACGTGTTCTCTGGCGCCAACATAGACCGTCTCCTTGTTCTCAACCAGAAGGAGCTGGTCGTAATTCTGGATGCCGGGCCGGCTGAAGGAACTCACCAATCTGGCGGGATCACCTGGAGAAGACACCAGAAAATATCACACCTGTATAATATATCTTATATCTGGAGAGCGGTGATGTCACTCCCTTATAATACATCTTATATATCTGGAGAGTGGTGATGTCACTCCTCTATAATATATCTTATATCTGGAGGGCGGTGATGTCACTCCTCTATAATATATCTTATATCTGGAGAGCGGTGATGTCACTCCTCTATAATATATCTTATATCTGGAGAGCGGTGATGTCACTCCTCTATAATATATCTTATATCTGGAGAGCGGTGATGTCACTCCCGTATAATATATCTTATATCTGGAGAGTGGTGATGTCACTCCCGTACAATATATCTTATATCTGGAGAGCAGTGATGTCACTCCTCTATAATATATCTTATATCTGGAGGGCGGTGATGTCACTCCTCTATAATATATCTTATATCTGGAGGGCGGTGATGTCACTCCTCTATAATATATCTTATATCTGGAGAGCGGTGATGTCACTCCCGTATAATATATCTTATATCTGGAGAGCGGTGATGTCACTCCCGTATAATATATCTTATATCTGGAGAGTATTTGTGGAATGTCTCGGTGATGAGAGGTTCAGGTTGATCACATGAAACACGAGACTTCAGAACCCGCTCAGCCGGTTCCCCGTGATTGGCACATTCTCCGGGAATTATAATTGCAGATCTTCTGAATGACAAACATTTCTCTGAAGGTTTGAAGTTGAAAGATGAAAGCTGCTAATCTGACCTCATAATATAATATCATATAATAGAATATAATCCTCTCACTCCAGGAATGATAATAATAATAATAATAATAGGACCTCGCACACTCCTATTCAGACTGAAAATAAACTCACCGTATGAGAACACAATCCTGGGCAGGATCTCGGCGGGCAAACGGGGCACAAAGGTGACCAACAGCAGCGCCAGCCAATGAGGGAACGACGCCCATGGTGGCATGGTGAGAGACGCCAATCACAGATCACCAAACGCGGATCTTCCAACACTGCAACAAGAAATACCACAGAATGATACCAAATATATACAAAGTATACAAATATATCAATATTCATTTAGTAAAGCACTGAGCAAACTGAATTATAATAATAATATCAATATGGATCTGTCAGGAGGGGGAGGGGAGGGAGCGATGTTCTGCAGATCTCTAGAGAGGTCAGTGATGGGATAATCTGCAGAATATATCAATATGGATCTGTCAGGAGGGGGAGGGGAGGGAGCGATGTTCTGCAGATCTCTAGAGAGGTCAGTGATGAGATAATCTGCAGAATATATCAATATGGATCTGTCAGGAGGGGGAGGGGAGGGTGCGATGTTCTGCAGATCTCTGGGGAGGTCAGTGATGAGATAATCTGCAGAATATATCAATATGGATCTGTCAGGAGGGGGAGGGGAGGGAGCGATGTTCTGCAGATCTCTAGAGGGGTCAGTGATGGGATAATCTGCAGAATATATCAATATGGATCTGTCAGGAGGGGGAGGGGAGGGAGCGATGTTCTGCAGATCTCTAGAGAGGTCAGTGATGGGATAATCTGCAGAATATCTCAATATGGATCTGTCAGGAGGGGGAGGGGAGGGAGCGATGTTCTGCAGATCTCTAGAGAGGTCAGTGATGGGATAATCTGCAGAATATCTCAATATGGATCTGTCAGGAGGGGGAGGGAGCGATGTTCTGCAGATCTATTATTATTTTTGGTCTATTATTATATTTATTGTCTATTTATATCGGCAGGGGAAGGAAATCGCAGTGAATTTTATCGCTCGGGGGTTCCGGTTTGGGGGGATTTCCTGCATTAGATTTCTGGGAAAGTTCCGGAATTGCTCTCCCGGGGTTTTCGGCTCATTACTCTGAATTGTTACTTTGTTTTCCCAATTGTTTTTTTTTTTTTTTCTGGTTGCAAAATGTTACAAAATATTCCGCTCTTCTTTGATGGTTTGATACTTTAAAGTCCGGGGATTTCCATGGTCTCCTATAACTCCGCCCCCCCCAGAGTAAGATCCCATCACACTGCAATAGCTCATGGGCGCCCCCCCTGTGGTAATGTCTGGGAGGGATTGGATGACCTGTGGGTGTGGCTAATGGCCTGTGGGTGTGGCTAAACAAGTCTAGGACAGCAGTATGGCGGAGGGGAGCTTCCGTCTAAAGCTTTTCAGCTGGTCTTGCTTTGCAGCAGTGCTGAATACGACTTTTATAGACCTTCCATCCCCTTTTCTTATTTCTGCACAAAGGTGAAATTTGAAATCAGGCTGGCGTCCAGAGGCGTTAGGTGGAAGGGAAGAGCGAAACCATTTTGGTTGTGATGGTGTCATGTTGCAGGACCTGAGGGCAGCGGCTAGGGCATTATGCAAAAAAACAAACAAAACTGCAAGCTGAGAGGAGGTGCTCATGGCCTAGAGGGTAAAACAACTGCACGCAGGTAGCGCTGACGGAAGCTGCACAGACACAGGAAGGACTTTCAGGTTGTTTGAAGAAGGTGTGAATAAAAGAGTTCCTCCTGAGGCCCCAATTGTAGCAACCTTTCCCCTTTTCAGCTACAAGTGTGAAAAAAAGAGAAGAGCGAACCGCAGGGCCTTGCCGCGATCGCACTCAGCACAAGTGTCAGCAAAGGATTATGGGGAACGACACACATACACACACACACACAGTATATATATACATACACACATATACACACACACACACACATCTCTCATACATGCCGACTGTTCCGTATTTTCTCAGACGGTCCCTCTTCATGTCCCACCAGTGCTGTGTCCAGGACCGTGTCCCGGAATCACAGCATCACCCCGATTTGAGTTCCTGCACATGCTCAGTAATTTAAAAATAAATGAATGGTGGGGATCCTGGCTGCAAGTGAGCAGAACACCCATATCAAGAAGAGGGGGTCTGTGCAGGACCAACCCTTAAAGAAGGCATGATGGGCGGTGCCTCCTATTTACAGGTAGGGTCTGTGCAGGACCAACCCATAAAGAAGGCATGATGGGCGGTGCCTCCTATTTACAGGTAGGGTCTGTGCAGGACCAACCCATAAAGAAGGCATGATGGGCGGTGCCTCCTATTTAGAGGTAGGGTCTGTGCAGGACCAACCCATTAAGAAGGCATGATGGGCGGTGCCTCCTATTTAGAGGTAGGGTCTGTGCAGGACCAACCCATAAAGAAGGCATGATGGGCGGTGCCTCCTATTTACAGGTAGGGTCTGTGCAGGACCAACCCATAAAGAAGGCATGGTGGGCGGTGCCTCCTATTTACAGGTAGGGTCTGTGCAGGACCAACCCATAAAGAAGGCATGATGGGCGGTGCCTCCTATTTACAGGTAGGGTCTGTGCAGGACCAACCCATAAAGAAGGCATGATGGGCGGTGCCTCCTATTTAGAGGTAGGGTCTGTGCAGGACCAACCCATAAAGAAGGCATTATGGCAGTGCCTCGTATTTAGCGGAAGGGTCTGTGCAGGACCAACCCATGAAGAAGGCATGATGGGCAATGCCTCGTATTTAGAGGTAGGTTCTGTGCAGGACCAACCCATGAAGAAGGCATGAGGGGCAATGCCTCGTATTTAGAGGTAGGGTCTGTGCAGGACCAACCCATGAAGAAGGCATGATGGGTGGTGCCTTGTATTTAAAAGGCAGGGTCTGTGCAGGACCAGCCCATAAAGAAGGCATGGTGGGCAGGGCTTCATATTTAGAGGCAGGGTCTGTGCAGGACCAACCCATAAAGAATAGTTGAGGAAAGTGGAAAGATAGCGCTGGACCCGTAGGTGTATTTCACTGGACTGAGGCTCTGATGAGGAGCCTGGAGAGGAGTGAAGAGTGGAAGCTCCATCTGGACGGGGGTCATGGGAGGAATCAGACGTGTGTAGAATATTGGATGAGAGCAGAGCTGCCAATCTGGAGCCCGAAGAGGACCGTCTGACTAAGCCCTGCACAGTGAACCTGAGAGGAGTCCTGATAAGGGGGGGACCTAGATCCCCAAAACGCTTTGGCTATTTCTTAATCTGTACCCCTGACCTTTAATGGAATAAAGTTCGATCTGGACCTCTTAGCAGTGGCGTGGCTCTTGAATTTCAACCCTACAACACATAAAGAAGGCATGATGGGTGGTGCCTCATATTTAGAGGCAGGATCTGTGCAGGACCAGCCCATTAAAAAAAGGCATGATGGGCGGTTCCTAATATTTTAAAAAGGAAGGGTCTGTGGAGGCCCAACTCATAAAGAAGACATGATGGGTGGTGCTTCGTATTTAGAGGCAAGGTTTGTGCTAGACCAACCCATAAAGAAGGCATGATGGGCAATGCTTCATCTTTATGGGTTGGTCTTGCACAGACCTTGCCAATAAAGAAGGCATGATGGGCGGTGTTGTGGAAATTTTATGAAGATGTATTTTAATACGTATTGTCATAGTGTCTCCCAGCGTTAGTTCTCCCGCAGCCCGCTCTAAAGAGCTGACTGGGGCAGACTGACGCTGGTTGAGATCTGTTTGGTAGTGAAAAGCTCCTTGGGGATGTGGAGAAGTGTTTTCGGAGTGGGGATATGTCCGCCAGCGAAGGGCCCCTGTGCGAACAATCGTCTGGGGGGGGGATGTGTTTGCTCTGCAAAGACATTATCAGTTTAGCGGATGTGCGCTTGTGTCACCCCTGTATGCCTAATCAACATTGGTGTGCCGTGGTGTACACCTGCAGATAATCTCCCATCCACACTGGAAGGATTCACGAAAAACGGTAAAAAACAGGAGCTTTTGAGCGGTTATGGTCAGGGGCGGAGTTCAGGTCTGTTAGCCATGCGGCTTCCTTTGTTTAGTTGAAGAGAATGGCTTCCAGGTAAAACATACACACTGTCCCTGCCCAGACACGCCCATAAGACTCCCCTAGTCATTGTTCATTGGTCGTTGTATAAACTCATCCTGTTGGAAGGATTTACTGTGTTGACATTCATATCCTGTGAGGTCATATCCTGTGAGGTCATTTCCTGTGAGCAAAAGGTATGTGTAGACCAAACTCATTAAAAAAAAAAAAAAAGGTATGATGGGCACTGTCTCGTATTTAGAGTAAAAGGTATGTGTAGACTAAACCCATAAAGAAGGCATGATGGGCAGTGTCTCGTATTTAGAGGAAAGGTATGTGTAGAGCAAACCCATAAAGAAGGCATGATGGGCGGTGTCTCATATTTAGGAGGAAAGGTCTATGCAGGCCCAACCCGCGGTGCCTCGTATTTAGCGGCAAGGCCTTTGCAGGCCCAACCAATAAAGAAGGCACGATGGACAGTGCCTCGTATTTAGCGACAAGGCCTGTGCAGCCCCAACCCATAAAGAAGGCATGATGGGCGGTGTCTCATTTTTCGAGGAAAGGTCTGGGTGGGGTCAACAGTGTCCCAGGATCATAATGATGGTTAAGTTCAAAGTCTAAACAGGAAATAGGCCTTTAAGAAAACCTTCCCATGGTGCTTTGCAAAGTCTTTATTTTTTGGGCATGATGGGCAGTGCCTTGTATTTAGAGGCAGGGTTTCTGCAGGACCAACACATAAAGAAGGCATTGTGGGCGATGCCACCTATTTAGAGGCACGGTCGGTGCAGGCCCAACCCATAAAGAAGGCATGATGGGTGGTGCCTCGTATTTAGAGGTAGGGTCTGTGCAGGAGCAACCCATAAAGAAGGCATGGTGGGCAGTGCCTCGTATTTAGAGGTAGGGCCTGTGCAGGCCCAACCCATAAAGAAGGCATGATGGAAGGTTCCTCGTATTTAGAGGTAGGATCTGTGCAGGACCAACCCATAAAGAAGGCATGGTGGGCGGTGCCTCGTATTTAGAGGTAGGGCCTGTGCAGGCCCAACCCATAAAGAAGGCATGATGGACGGTGCCTCGTATTTAGTGGCAAGGCCTGTGCAGGCCCAACCCATAAAGAAGGCATTGTGGGCGGTGCCTTATATTTAGGAGGCATGGTCTGTGCAGGCCCAACCCATAAAGAAGGCATGATGGGCGGTGCCTCGTATTTAGAGGTAGGGTCTGTGCAGGACCAACCCATAAAGAAGGCATGATGGGCGGTGCCTCGTATTTAGAGGTAGGGTCTGTGCAGGACCAACCCATAAAGAAGGCACGATGGAAGGTTCCTCATATTTAGAGGTAGGGCCTGTGCAGGACCAACCCATAAAGAAGGCATGATGGGCGGTGTCTCATTTTTCGAGGAAAGGTCTGGGTGGGGTCAACAGTGTCCCAGGATCATAATGATGTTTAAGTACAAAGTCTAATACACGAAATAGTCCTTTAAGAAAACCTTCCCACGGTGCTTTGCAAAGTCTTTATTTTTTGGGTTCTTTTATCAGGAGAATTATTTTATTTTTGTGGTATTTTTTTTTTTTGCACAAAAAAGTTAAAATAAAATATATAAATACACTAAAGAAATGAAGGAAGGAAATTTAAAGTGACACACGCATGACACCGACATGGTCCACCGTTGTCACCATCAGGAAACCCGCCCTGAGAAATGCCGTGCAGCCATCGCCGGAGTGCGTTTAGATGGGAAGTGGCTGCAGGAGATCAGCAGCACTGAGAAGGAACAAACGATGAATGAGCGTGAAAACCAGGTTTTCATCCCCGTCTGCGCCCAGGGGTGTACCGCCTTGTTCACATACTAGGCAGATCCTGGCGTACAAACAGTGGTGTCAGTCTACAGGTGGCTGTACGCAGCACTGGTGGCCACACCTAAACTTTACATTACTACAGCCCCAAGTGCCTACATGCATGAGGCTGTACACTACGGGTCTTCAGGGATAGGTGATGTGGATGTCCCGGGGGGGGGGCATCACTTTAACCTAGGTGAGGAATGAGGGTAAATATTCATTTGGTGGAAATGAGAACCTACGATTGTATAAAAGGAGGGGAAGAGGAAAATATTCGAGACGTTCGTTTAGTGATGAAAGGTCTGCTTATAGGAGGAAGTAAACATCTTCTGCTCTTATCTGATACTTTGTAACCTTCAGAATGTTCATTTTGGCACAGACTGTGGTCTGCCACCCGCCGTGTTGTAATTCTGTTTAGAAGAGTCATTTGCTTCCTTGAACCGGTTCCCCTTTGTCAGCCCGCATGTTCTCCATTGCGCTAACCGATATTTCCCCCCCAGACACAGCGAGGAAGTTCTCTTAGAATATACCAAAAACACATAGAATGAGATCGAACATGGAAACGAAAACTAAAAAGCAGAACACGAGTGTTGGATCATCAAAAAGGCCATAGTTCTCATATTTCTGGTAATAGATCTCTAAAAACCAAAGAGTAGCGCTAAATATAACAATATGACAGCAATGAACTGAAACAATAAATAAGTGAAAACATATAAACGTGTATTATAAACACGCAGAGTGCGAGTCCAATGTTCACATGTGTGAACAGGGTGAATCGGTGAATGTGAAATACAGATAAAACATAGAATGAACTTCTAAGGAAGTGTGTCCACCTAATACTTGACTTCTGAGTCCTCAATAAAATCTGGTGATGGTGCGAACAATATAAGTCTGGCTGTGAGGCTGTTGAAACAGGGAAATCTTCTGTCAAAAAGATGTGGATGGGTACTCTTACCGGATATGGTGGACCCACTTACCAGTGGTAGTGGGTCAGTCAGGCCTATATAGGCCAAACGCCTCAGGGTTAAGGGTTGGCAGGAAGATGGTCACTCCAAACTGGGTAGTTCCACTCCTCAGCAGTAGGAATCTAGCCGAAGTTCCAAGATTCGGATAGCTTTCCAGAAAACATGGAACCTCCACCCAATAGGGGAGCCGTCCGAAGGCCGATGGTAAATGCGGGATAGGCTCAATCAAACCGGGGTAGGAACAAGAAAAAAAAAAAAATGGAGAAACTCCATATGGTGCAGGTCAAAAAACGGAGAGGTTTAATTCTTAAGAAGTACAAGACATCATAGTAGATGAGAACAAAAATGGTGGTGATCACGAGTATTAAAAAAAAAAAAAAACAATGTGGGAAGCATGCAAAGCGAGCCCGACGCGTTTTGTCCCAACGGACATCAACTGGGGCAACACGCCTCTCCACTTTTTGACCTGCACCATATGGAGTTTCTCCATTTTTTTTCTTATTCCTACACCGGTTTGACTGAGCCTATCCCGCATTTACCATCGGCCTTCAGACGGCATACTTATTGGGTGGAGGTTACATGTTTTCTGGAGAGCTGTCTGAATCCCGGAACTTCGGCTGGATTCCTACTGCTGGAAATTACTGGAACTACCCAGTTGGAGTGACCATCTTCCTGCCAACCCTTAACTCTGAGGCGTTCGGCCTATACAAGCCTGACTGACCCACTACCGCTGGTAAGGGGGTCCACCCTATTTGGTAAGAGTACCCATCCACATTCTTTTGACAGAAGATTTCCTTGTTTCAACAGCCTCACAGCCAGACTTACATTGTTCGCACCATCACCAAATTTTATTGGAGGACTCACAAGTCACGTAATAGATGGACACACTTTCTTAGGAGTTCATTCTATGTTTATCTGTATTTCACATTCACCGATTCGTCCTGTTCACACATGTGAACATTGGACTCGCACTCTGCATGTTTATAATACATGTTTAGATGTTTTCACATATTTATTGTTTCAGTTCATTGCTGTCATATTGTTATATTTAAAGCTACACTTTGGTTTTTTCACATTTGGATGGGATTTGTTTCAGCGTTAGCAGCTTTTTTGCCACATTTGGGTTAAGCGCAGTCATTTCCCCAAGTTTTTCCCCGTGGATCTCGAAAAACCAACCCTGGCGTTGGCATGGGAGGAAGGAAATACTCCAAGGTGGGCAGCTACACTCTATGGTGGGCAACTAAACTCTATGGTGGGCAAGAGCTACAACAGGGCCAATTGTTGCCACCTGGAGTCTATAAGAATGGACGGTAAGGGGGCCCAGGGAGGACTGAGGTGGTTGCACCACCAAAGGTTAAGGCAGATCAGCTGTGAGGAGGAACACTGAGAGTTTTGGCAGTTGGACCACCGAGGATCAAGGCAGAGGAAGAGGAACACTGAGGGTCAATAAAGTTGAACCACTCAGGGCTGGGGCAGTTGGACCACTGGGGATCAATACAGATGAACCATAAGGTGGAACACTAAGGGTTGGAGCAGTTGGAACACCTAGGATCAAGGCAGATGGATGGTAAGGAGAAACACTGAGGGTTAATCAGGTTGTACCAACCAGGGTCAACACAGAAGGATCATAAAGAGGACCACTGAAGGTTAGAACAGTTGAACCACCGATGGATGAGACAAATGGATTTTAAGGGGAAACCAGAGGGTCGAGGTGGTTGCACCACCAAGGGTCGAGGCAGATGAATCATAAGGAAAACCACTAAGAGATGAAGAGGTTGGACCGCAGTACATCTTGAGACTCTTGATCCCAGCACATGGGGCCCAGAATGAACCTAAGAACTTTCTATGGAAACATCTCTAATATATGTTACATCATTATGGTCGCTTACAATGAAACAATCTAATTTCCTCATTTTCCAAGGTTTGTAGAGCAATCCCTGGAGGAGGGCAGTGACTCGGCTCGTAACGTGGGAAACGCGGATCAATGGCTGGTTGTGGGTCGGTAAGTGAAGTAATCCCTTGTTGTGTAGTGTTGTTTTAGGACAGCACGCACAGCAGAAAAGGTGGGGTGAGGAGGAGGACAGGTGGCAGGTGTCAGGTTACCAGCTGGAATCATCTCAGGTCTTTGCTATCCATCCAGCTTCTGGAGTGTTGCCACCTATGAAAAGAAAATGTCAGTGGCCTCAACTCTCCAGCATCCACAAAAAATACCGAAATATCAACATTTTGAGTGGAATAACCCTTTAAAATAATGTCTGTTTGCTGCAGTTACAGCCGTCTGATTGTTTATTAAACGTTCTGCGCCGTTCCGGCATATACCGAGCCATCGACGAGGAAACGAGGCGCTGTGGAGTAATATATTCGCCGGGAGAGAGCCTCCACAGACGCCTAACCCGGATTAATGAGAGAGAGAAGAGCCGCTGATGGTGGAGCTCCCCCCAGAGTCCCGATCTCTGAACATTAACCGGCCATCTCCGCTCAACTGTCCACACCAACTGTGTACAGTAAATACTCCGCATTTATATCAGACCACGTCCAATAACTACCCCACGTATCCAACCATGTCCCATAATCACCCCATACATCTGACCGTGTCCAATAATTACCTCACACATCTGACCGCGTCCAATAATTACCCCACACACCCAACCATGTACAATAATTACCCCCTCGCACCCTGCCATGTCAAATAATTACCCCACATAGCCAACCGTGTCCAATGATTACCCCATACATCCAAACGTGTCCAATAATTACCCCAAGTATCTGACCTTGTACAATAATTGCCCCACACATCCAACTGTGTCCAATAATTACCCCCCCGCATCTGACCTTGTACAATAATTGCCCCACACACCCAACCATATCCAATAATTACCCCACACATCCAACCGTGTCCAATAATTACCCCCCACATCTGACCTTGTACAATAACTGCCCCACACATCCAACTGTGTCCAATAATTACCCCACACATCCAAACGTGTCCAATAATTACCCCCCACATCTGACCTTGTACAATAATTGCCCCACACATCCAACTGTGTCCAATAATTACCGTACACATCTGACCGTGTAAAATAAATACCCCCCACACACCCAACCATGTCCAATAATAACCCCACACATCCAGCTGCATACAATACCCCACACATCTAAAAATGTCAAATAATTGGCCCCACCACATCCAAATCTGTTCAATAATTTCTCCACACATCCAACCGTGTCCAATAATTACCCCACACATTGGCCGTGTTTAATAATTACCCCACACATTCGACCAAGTCCAATAATTATCCCACACACCCAACTATGTCCACTAATTACCCCACACATCCGACTGTTTCCAATAATTATCCCGCACATCCGACTGTGTCTGATAATTGCCCCGCACGTCGGACCATATCCAATAATTACCCCACACATCCGACTGTGTCCAATAATTACCCCCCACATCTGACCATGTACAATAATTGCCCCACAATTCCAAGCCAACCAAGCCCAATAATTACCCTACACATTCAACTGTGTACATTGATTATCCCACACATCAGACCATGTCCAATAACTACCCCAAACATCTGAAAATCGCATCCATTAATTAACTCACATCTGACTGTCCCCAATAATGACCCAACACATCCAACCATGCCCAGAATTGAGCCTACACATCCAACCATGTTCAATAATGACCCCACACATCCAACCATGTCCAATAATGACCCCACACATCCAACCATGTCCAATAATGACCCCACACATCCAACTATACCCAATGATGATCCCACACATCCAACCTTGCCCAATGATGATCCCACACATCCAAAGGTGCCCAAAAATGGCCCCACACATCCAACCGTGCCCAATAATGACCCCACACATCCAACCTTGCCCAATGATGACCCCACACATCCAACCATACCCAATGATGACCCCACACATCCAACCTTGCCCAATGATGATCCCACACATCCAAAAGGTGCCCAATAATGGCCCCACACATCCAACTGTGCCCAATAATGACCCCACACATCCAACCTTGCCCAATGATGACCCCACACATCCAACCATACCCAACGATGACCCCACACATCCAACCCTGCTCAATGATGATCCCACACATCCAAAAGGTGCCCAATAATGGCCCCACACATCCAACCATGCCCAATAATGGCCCCACACATCCAACCGTGACCAATAATAGCCCCACACATCCAACCGTGACCAATAATAGCCCCACACATCCAACCATGCCCGATAATTTAACTCACACATCCAACCTTGCCCAAAGATGACCCCACACATCCAACTGTGCCCAATAATGACCCCACACATCCAGCTGTGCCCAATAATGACCCCACACATCCAGCCATACCCAATAATGACCCCACACATCCAGCCATTGCCGATAATGACCCCACACATCCAACTGTGCCTAAAATAGTCCCAAAACATCCACCAAATCTAACAATGACTCCACACACCCAACCATGCCCAATAATTACCCCGCACCTCTGACCACGTCTAAGAATTACCCCACACATCCAACTGCATCTAATAATTATGCTGCTCATCCGACCATATCCAATAATTACCCCATATATCCAACCGCATCCAATAATTACCCGATCATGTCTGATAATTGCACCACACATCTGACCGTGCCAAATTGCCTCACGCACCCAACCACATGCAATAATTTCCCCACACATTCGACCACATCCAGAATTACCCCTCACATCTGAACCCACGTAATAATTACCCGGTTACAAATGTTTTTACTACAACAAGAAAAAGCACTAAAAACAGACAGAAGACTGCAACCAGTATGATGACCAGGAGAAGTAGTGCTGTGCAGAGTCCATACATATAAAATAAGACACACTGAGGGAGATTTACTAAAACTGGAGAGTACAAAATCTGCTACAGCTCTGCATGGCAACCAATCAGCTTCTAACTTCAGCTTGTTCAATGAAGCTTTGACAATAAAACGCGGAAGCCGATTGGTTACTATGCAGAGCTTCACCAGATATTGCCCCCTCCAGTGTAAATCCCCCCCCCCCCCCACATTGTGATGTTTAATACAGACAGATGGAGACTGGGACTGATTTCTCATGGATGGGTGTAACGCAGTTTAGTAGACCCGGCCCCCTCTGTTCACAGAAACGTTCCGCTTCACTTCACATCGAATGTCAACATTTACCATTCAAATCGTGTAAATGGCGCAGGTGTTATCTATAGAGGAGGAGACAACCAGAGACGGTTATGTCATGATTTCCACCACCGACATCCTCCATCACCCAGAGCCACAGATACCGAGAATTACACCCGACATACAGGACAAGAGAAGTAGTACTGTGCAGAGTCCATACATACAGAATAAGAACAGATACCGAGAATTACACCCGACATACAGGACAAGAGAAGTGGTACTGTGCAGAGTCCATACATACAGAATAAGAACAGATACCGAGAATTACACCCGACATACAGGACAAGAGAAGTAGTACTGTGCAGAGTCCATACATACAGAATGAGAACAGATACCGAGAATTACACCCGACATACAGGACAAGAGAAGTGGTACTGTGCAGAGTCCATACATACAGAATAAGAACAGATACCGAGAATTACACCCGACATACAGGACAAGAGAAGTGGTACTGTGCAGAGTCCATACATACAGAATGAGAACAGATACCGAGAATTACACCCGACATACAGGACAAGAGAAGTGGTACTGTGCAGAGTCCATACATACAGAATAAGAACAGATACCGAGAATTACACCCGACATACAGGACAAGAGAAGTAGTACTGTGCAGAGTCCATACATACAGAATAAGAACAGATACCGAGAATTACACCCGACATACAGGACAAAAGAAGTAGTACTGTGCAGAGTCCATACATACAGAATGAGAACAGATACCGAGAATTACACCCGACATACAGGACAAGAGAAGTAGTACTGTGCAGAGTCCATACATACAGAATAAGAACAGATACCGAGAATTACACCCGACATACAGGACAAGAGAAGTGGTACTGTGCAGAGTCCATATATACAGAATAAGAACAGATACCGAGAATTACACCCGACATACAGGACAAGAGAAGTGGTACTGTGCAGAGTCCATACATACAGAATAAGAACAGATACCGAGAATTACACCCGACATACAGGACAAGAGAAGTAGTACTGTGCAGAGTCCATACATACAGAATAAGAACAGATACCGAGAATTACACCCGACATACAGGACAAAAGAAGTAGTACTGTGCAGAGTCCATACATACAGAATGAGAACAGATACCGAGAATTACACCCGACATACAGGACAAGAGAAGTAGTACTGTGCAGAGTCCATACATACAGAATAAGAACAGATACTGAGAATTACACCCGACATACAGGACAAGAGAAGTAGTACTGTGCAGAGTCCATACATACAGAATAAGAACAGATACTGAGAATTACACCCGACATACAGGACAAGAGAAGTGGTACTGTGCAGAGTCCATACATACAGAATAAGAACAGATACCGAGAATTACACCCGACATACAGGACAAGAGAAGTAGTACTGTGCAGAGTCCATACATACAGAATAAGAACAGATACCGAGAATTACACCCGACATACAGGACAAGAGAAGTGGTACTGTGCAGAGTCCATACATACAGAATAAGAACAGATACCGAGAATTACACCCGACATACAGGACAAGAGAAGTGGTACTGTGCAGAGTCCATACATACAGAATGAGAACAGATACCGAGAATTACACCCGACATACAGGACAAGAGAAGTGGTACTGTGCAGAGTCCATACATACAGAATAAGAACAGATACCGAGAATTACACCCGACATACAGGACAAGAGAAGTGGTACTGTGCAGAGTCCATACATACAGAATGAGAACAGATACCGAGAATTACACCCGACATACAGGACAAGAGAAGTGGTACTGTGCAGAGTCCATACATACAGAATAAGAACAGATACCGAGAATTACACCCGACATACAGGACAAGAGAAGTAGTACTGTGCAGAGTCCATACATACAGAATAAGAACAGATACCGAGAATTACACCCGACATACAGGACAAAAGAAGTAGTACTGTGCAGAGTCCATACATACAGAATGAGAACAGATACCGAGAATTACACCCGACATACAGGACAAGAGAAGTAGTACTGTGCAGAGTCCATACATACAGAATAAGAACAGATACCGAGAATTACACCCGACATACAGGACAAGAGAAGTGGTACTGTGCAGAGTCCATACATACAGAATAAGAACAGATACCGAGAATTACACCCGACATACAGGACAAGAGAAGTAGTACTGTGCAGAGTCCATACATACAGAATAAGAACAGATACCGAGAATTACACCCGACATACAGGACAAAAGAAGTAGTACTGTGCAGAGTCCATACATACAGAATGAGAACAGATACCGAGAATTACACCCGACATACAGGACAAGAGAAGTAGTACTGTGCAGAGTCCATACATACAGAATAAGAACAGATACTGAGAATTACACCCGACATACAGGACAAGAGAAGTAGTACTGTGCAGAGTCCATACATACAGAATAAGAACAGATACTGAGAATTACACCCGACATACAGGACAAGAGAAGTAGTACTGTGCAGAGTCCATACATACAGAATAAGAACAGATACCGAGAATTACACCCGACATACAGGACAAGAGAAGTAGTACTGTGCAGAGTCCATACATACAGAATAAGAACAGATACCGAGAATTACACCCGACATACAGGACAAGAGAAGTGGTACTGTGCAGAGTCCATACAAACAGAATAAGAACAGATACCGAGAATTACACCCGACATACAGGACAAGAGAAGTAGTACTGTGCAGAGTCCATACATACAGAATCAATTGTAAAAAAAAATGTAAAACACTTGTCCAACCTCCAACCTGTGATTGGACAGTGAATGGAGAAGCAGCAGACTGATGATCTCATCTCTGTGCCACTCTGCTCTATTCTCCTATCAGCGTGCTTGGATCCCTGTGCTGCTTCTCCCTCCCCCAGTCTGAGCTCTGCTGTACAGGGACTTGCATATACAAAATACAAAGGTAATAATGAAGACAGAGCTGTGTTGTTTGTGTCTTGTCCTCCTGATGCGTCACAAACATCAGCTGCCATCGGTGCCTTTTACACAAATTCTTCCCCCCCCCCATATAAACACGGCGGCCCCTCCCCCGGCGCCATCACATGGCGATCCGGGTTCAGGCAATTTCAGGTTTATAACGAGTCAGACAAATACGGCTCCTTGTAAGACAACATTACAGGAGTCACATGAACTGTGACCGGGGGAGGGGTCATTATAGATATTCATAATTCACATTCTGTAGTTTTATAAACATCGCTCATCGGACATTCCTCGCCTCATTTTCCCTGATTTCAGCCCAATAAAGTAAAAAAATCAGATTGAACTTCATTTGTAAACAAAAAAAAAAAAAGAAGTTCACAAAATTGGCAGATGTAATAAATGGAAAAAAAATCAATATTCTGTATAAACAAAGTCCTGTGATAGGTCCGTACATGGGGGGGGGGATGTAAACAAAGTCCTTGAAAAAGTATTCATACCCCTTGAAATTCTCCACATTTTGTCATGTTACAATAACGTAAATGTATTTTATTGGGATTTTATGTGATAGACCAACACAAAGTGACACATAATTGTGAAGTGGAAGGAAAATGATAAATGATACAAATAAATATGTGAAAAGTGTGGGGGGGGGGCATTTGTATTCAGCCCCCTTTACTCTGATACCTCTAACTAAGATCTAGTGTAACCAATTGCCTTCAGAAGTCACCTAATTAGTAAATAGAGTCCACCTGTGTGTCATTTAATCTCAGTATAAATACAGCTGTTCTGTGAAGCCCTCAGAGGTTTGTTAGAGAACCTTAGTGAACCAACAGCATCATGAAGGCCTAAGGGACACACCAGACAGGTCAGGGATAAAGTTGTGGAGAAGTATAAAGCAGGGTTAGATTATAAAGGGAATCTCCCAAGCTTTGAACATCTCACAGAGCTCTGTTCAATCCATCATCAGAAAATGGAAAGAGTATGGGACAACTGCAAACCTACCAAGACATGGCCGTCCACCTAACTGACCGGCCGGACAAGGAGAACATTCATCAGAGAAGAGCCAAGAGGTCCATGGTAACTCTGGAGGAGCTGCAGAGATCCACAGCTCAGGTGGGAGAATCTGTCCACAGGACAACTATTTAGTCGTGTTCTCCACAAATCTGCCCTTTATGGAAGAGTGACAAGAAGAAAGACATTGGTGAAAGAAAGTCATAAGAAGTCCTGTTTGTAGTTTGTGAGAAGCCATGTGGAGGACACAGCAAACATGTGGAAGAAGGTGATCTGGTCAGATGGGACCAATATTCATCTTTATGGCCTAAAAACAAAACGCTATGTGTGGGGGAAACTAACACTGCACATCACCCTGAACACACCATCCCCACCGTGAAACATGGTGGTGGCAGCATCATGTGGTGGGGATGCTTTTCTTCAGCAGGGACAAGGAAGCTGGTCAGAGTTGATGGGAAGATGGATGGAGACAAATACAGGACAATCTTAGAAGAAAACCTGTTAGAGTCTGCAAAAGACTTGAGACTGGGGCGGAGGTTCACCTTCCAGCAGGACAACGACCCGAAACATCCAGCCAGAGCTACAATGGAATGGTTTACATCAAAGCATATTCATGTGTTAGAATGGCCCAGTCACAGTCCAGACCTAAATCCCATTGAGAATCTGTGGCAAGACTTGAAAATTGCTGTTCACAGACGTTCTCCATCCAATCTGACAGAGCTTGAGATATTTTACAAAGAAGAAGAATGAGCAGAAATGTCCTCTCTAGATGTGCAAAGCTGGTAGAGACATCCCCAAAAAGACTTGTAGAGAAAGGGGGTTCTACAAAGTATTGACTCCGGGGGGCGCCATACAAATGCCCCTCCCCCCCCCCCCCCACACTTTTCACATATTATTTGTATCATTTATCATTTCCTTCCACTTCACAATTATGTGACACTTTGTGTTGGTCTATCACATAAAATCCCAATAAACTACATTTACGTTTTTGGTTGTAACATGACAAAATGTGGGGAATGTCAAGAGGTATGAATACTTTTTCAAGGCACTGTATACATACTAATATTCATAAAGTGGATCCCACCCCCCATAGTATTATAAAGGAGCGGAGATGTACAGGTAGAAGTCAGCGTTGTGAATTATTCATCATGGCGGTTAGGTGAGGGTGCGGAGGAGGGGCCTCGCTCCGGTTGTCACCTCCTGGCCCGGGGTGAGAAGTGTGACATTCTCAGGCCGGGAAGTGGAGATTTTCCTGCAAGTTTCCACAAGACGCATTCCGCAGATTCAATCACAAATTTGTTGTGATATCGGAAGCCCAGGCTGAGCTCCCCGCAGGTTCCTCCTGCCAGAAAGAGGAGTCTCAAGTGTCTCTGCAGGAGGAAGAGCCAGTGACCCCCAACCTGAGATCATCTGCCCGATCATGTGTGCTCTACAATCCATAGAATAAACACGCAACCCCTACGAGAGGACAATGAGACCACAGATCACCCAGAATCATTCCAGAAATGTCAAAGGTTGGGGGAGGGGAGGGAGCGATGTTCTGAAGATCTCTAGTGAGGTCAGTGATGGGATAATCTTCAGAACATACGGTGCCTTGAAAAAGTATTCATACCCCTCGAAATTCTCCACATTTGTCATGTTACAACCAAAAATTGGATTTTATGTGATAGACCAACACAAAGTGTCACATAATTGTGAAGTGGAAGGAAAATGATAAATGAAACAAATAATATGTGAAAAGTGTGGGGGAGGGGCATTTGTATGGCGCCCCCCGGAGTCAATACTTTGTAGAACCCCCTTTCTCTACAAGTCTTTTTGGGGATGTCTCTACCAGCTTTGCACATCTAGAGAGGGATATTTCTGCCCATTCATCTTCTTTGTAAAATATCTCAAGCTCTGTCAGATTGGATGGAGAACGTCTGTGAACAGCAATTTTCAAGTCTTGCCACAGATTCTCAATGGGATTTAGGTCTGGACTGTGACTGGGCCATTCTAACACATGAATATGCTTTGATGTAAACCATTCCATTGTAGCTCTGGCTGGATGTTTTGGGTCGTTGTCCTGCTGGAAGGTGAACCTCCCCCCCAGTCTCAAGTCTTTTGTAGACTCTAACAGGTTTTCTTCTAAGATTGTCCTGTATTTGTCTCCATCCATCTTCCCATCAACTCTGACCAGCTTCCCTGTCCCTGCTGAAGAAAAGCATCCCCACCACATGAAGCTGCCACCACCATGTTTCACGGTGTGGATGGTGTGTTCAGGGTGATGTGCAGTGTTAGTTTTCCCCACACATAGTGTTTTGCTTTTAACCTAAAAAGTTGAATTTTGGTCTCCTCTGACCAGAATCACCTTCTTCCACATGTTTGCTGTGTCCCCCACATGGCTTCTCACAAACTACAAACAGGACTTCTTATGACTTTCTTTCACCAATGTCTTTCTTCTTGCCACTCTTCCATAAAGGGCAGATTTGTGGAGAACACGACTAATAGTTGTCCTGTGGACAGATTCTCCCACCTGAGCTGTGGATCTCTGCAGCTCCTCCAGAGTTACCATGGACCTCTTGGCTCTTCTCTGATGAATGTTCTCCTTGCCCGGCCGGTCAGTTTAGGTGGACGGCCATGTCTTGGTAGGTTTGCAGTTGTCCCATACTCTTTCCATTTTCTGATGATGGATTGAACAGAGCTCCGTGAGATGTTCAAAGATTGGGAGATTCCTTCATAACCTAACCCTGCTTTATACTTCTCCACAACTTTATCCTGACCTGTCTGGTGTGTTCCTTGGCCTTCATGATGCTGTTTGTTCACTAAGGTTCTCTAACAAACCTCTGAGGACTTCACAGAACAGCAGTATTTATACTGAGATTAAATGACACACAGGTGGACTCTATTTACTAATTAGGTGACTTCTGAAGGCAATTGGTTCCTCTAGATTTTAGTTAGGGGTATCAGAGTAAAGGGGGATGAATACAAATGCCCCCCCACACACACACTTTTCACATATTTATTTGTATCATTTATCATTTTCCTTCCACTTCACAATTGTGTGACACTTTGTGTTGGTCTATCACATAAAATCCCAATAAAATACATTTACGTTTTTGGTTGTAACATGACAACATGTGGGGAATTTCAAGGGGTATGAATACTTTTTCAAGGCACTGTATCAATATGGATCTGTCAGGAGGGGGGAGGGGAGGGTGCGATGTTCTGCGGAGGAAATGGAGGTTGTTGGGAACACATAGAAGAAAAGACAGTCAGACGATACAATGTGTTTGTTGTTTCCATCTGACAGACATGAAGGAGGCAGCACAGCCCTGATCTGGCATCCCTCTCGGTGTTTCATAATCCCTTATAAAAGGAGTCCTAGAGGCACGCCGTAGTGCACGCCGCCTATAGCAGGGAATGGTGTGAGAAGTGTAAACACGGCGGGTGACATTGGCTTTTTAACATATACAAAGTACCCAAGGACATTTTTTTTAACCATTTCTTAAAGGACACTAAAGTCCTGTGCAAGCGTTTAGCGTGAACTCCGAAAAGAGAAGCCATCAAACTGGAACCCCCTCCTGGTTCCTCATTAACACACAATGCAGAAGAGTCTGAACCCTGGACTCAGGGGGAATATCCTTTGGGAGACCTGAAAAGGGGACTGCGAGCTGAAGAACCGACCAACCGCAGACAAACAAGAGTCCACCGACCACTGAGAACATCATTTGTATCAAAAAATGTGCAAATGAGTCTTGGGGTTCCCATAACAATGACACCCTGACATTTGGGGATCCAGAACAATGACATACTGACACTTGGGGGATCCAGAACAATGACACCCTGACACTTGGGGGTCCAGAACAATGACACCCTGACACTTGGGGGATCCAGAACAATGACACCCTGACACTTGGGGGTGCAGAACAATGACACCCTGACACTTGGGGATGCAGAACAATGACACCTGACACTTGGGGGTCCCAGAACAATGACACCCTGACACTTGGGGGATCCAGAACAATGACACCCTGACACTTGGGGGTGCAGAACAATGACACCCTGACACTTGGGGATGCAGAACAATGACACCCTGACACTTGGGGGTCCCAGAACAATGACACCCTGACACTTGGGGATCCAGAACAATGACACCCTGACACTTGGGGATCCAGAACAATGACACCCTGACACTTGGGGGTCCCAGAACAATGACACCCTGACACTTGGGGATCCAGAACAATGACACCCTGACACTTGGGGGATCCAGAACAATGACACCCTGACAATTGGGGGTCCAAGAACAATGACACCCTGACACTTGGGGGATGCAGAACAATGACACCCTGACACTTGGGGGTCCCAGAACAATGTCACCCTGACACTTGGGGATCCAGAACAATGACACCCTGACACTTGGGGTCCCAGAACAATGACACCCTGACACTTGGGGATCCAGAACAATGACACTCTGACACTTGGGGGTGCAGAACAATGACACACTGATACTTGGGGATCACAGAAAAATTACACCCTGACACTTGGGGATGCAGAACAATGACACCCTAACACTTGGTGGTCCCAGAACGATGACACCCTGACACTTGGGGATCCCCAGAACGCTGACACCCTGACACTTGGGGGTGCAGAACAATGACACCCTGACACTTGGGGGTGCAGAACAATGACACCCTGACACATGGGGGTGCAGAACAATGACACCCTGACACTTGGGGGTGCAGAACAATGACACCCTGAAACTTGGGGGTTGCAGAACAATGACACCCTGACACTCGGCGGTGCAGAACAATGACACCCTGACACTTGGGGGCCACAGAACAACCTTAGAAGGTCCTAGTGTCACTCACCGGTGTCTGGTTGCAGGTTCAGGATCCCCCGTGTGGCGTTGTTTCTGTGTTGGGTTGTTGTCACTCTTTGTGACTGGGAGGAATGAGGAAGACTGGTTGTTGGCAGTTCACAATCCTCCTCAACAAGTTCTAACAGTTCAGCCCCTGCAGCATTGCCTGCCTGACACTTCTTAAAGGGACGGTACATCAAAAACACAATGCTGCGCCACAGCACTGCCTAGGAGCACACAGTGAAAGGATTAGTTCCTCCAGAACTAGACTCCCTGTAAATGTGGAAGATGGGGTTCTGATACTTGTAGTCCACCGGGGTACGAGAACCCCACTGGTACCTTTTCTCATCCTGCAACTTATAAATCCTCAACAACCTTGTACCCGTATCGGTGAAAAGCCTTCCAACACACAACGTAACCCGACAACACCAAATCCTTATTTCTTTTATGGGAAATTTAGGTTATCTTCTCATTTTATGAGCCCTCAGATCTGGCAGATGTGGGGGCCAGGCGGACATTTTTGTATATTTTGCTGTTTCTAACAGATGGTCACATTTTGCAACAATTCTAAAAAAAAAAAACATCCTGAAATGATTTCATAACGAAAAAAAAAAAAGAAGAACGAACAAAAAAATTAAACAAACGGCAACAAATGACGACAACAACAAAAAGATCAACAGCAATAACAACCTCTTCTCAACCAGATATGGATTTGGGGTGGAGACACATTGTTTCTTTTTATCTCCGATGTTCAGTTTGAAGTTTCTATTGATTTGTTTATCTTCCTCAATCTGCCCATACACTCAGCAATCTGATCGAACCATTAAACCCATATTTTTTTTGCCAGAACTGCAAGGCAACTGAAGACATAAAATGGTGGTTTTGATGAATGCAAGGAGATGGGATCGAATATTGATCGCGGTGGAAACATCCAGTTGCAATTGACGTATTTTCCCCATTCTGATGCCATTAAATTTGATCTTTTTAAAAATTAAAGCTGCCAATTTAATGCCGAGCTGTGACTTCACAATCAACCAAATGCTGGAGCTTGATTTGTGAAACCCTGACTCTTGGGGGTCCCAGAACAATGACACCCTGACACTTGGGGGTCCCCAGAACAATGACACCCTGACTCTTCGGGGTCCCAGAACAATGACACACTGACACTTGGGGGTCCCAGAACAATGACACCCTGACACTTGGGGGTCTCCCAGAACAATGACACCCTGACACTTGGGGGTCTCCCAGAACAATGACACCCTGACACTTGGGGGTCTCCCAGAACAATGACACCCTGACACTTGGGGGTCTCCCAGAACAATGACACCCTGACACTTGGGGGTCTCCCAGAACAATGACACCCTGACACTTGGAGGTCCAGAACAATGACACCCTGACACTTGGGGGTCCCAGAACAATGACACCCTGACACTTGGAGGTCCAGAACAATGACACCCTGACACTTGGGGGTCCCAGAACAATGACACCCTGACACTTGGGGGTCTCACAGAACAATGACACCCTGACACTTGGGGGTCTCCCAGAACAATGACACCCTGACACTTGGGGTCTCCCAGAACAATGACACCCTGACACTTGGGGGTCCCAGAACAATGACACCCTGACACTTGGGGGTCGCCAGACAATGACACCCTGACACTTGGGGCCCCCAGAAGAATGACACCCTGACACTTGGGGGTCGCCCAGAACAATGACATGTAGGGATCTCAGAATAAAGATACACTGACACTTGAGGGTCCTAGAACAATGATATGTAGGGATATCAGAACAATGACACACTGACACTTGGGGGTCCCAGAACAATGACATGTAGGGATCCCAGAACAATGACACACTGACACTTGGTGGTCCCAGAAAAATGACACACTGATACTTGGGGGGGGGGGGTCTCCCAGAACAATGACATGTGGGTATCTCAGAACAATGACACCCTGACACTTGGGGGTCACCCAGAACAATGACATGTGGGTATCCCAAAACAATGACACCCTGACCCTTGGGGGTCCAGAACAATGACACCCTGACACTTGGGGGTCCCAGAACAATGACACCCTGACACTTGGAGGTCCAGAACAATGACACCCTGACACTTGGGGGTCCCAGAACAATGACACCCTGACACTTGGGGGTCTCACAGAACAATGACACCCTGACACTTGGGGGTCTCCCAGAACAATGACACCCTGACACTTGGGGGTCTCCCAGAACAATGACACCCAGACACTTGGGGGTCCCAGAACAATGACACCCTGACACTTGGGGGTCGCCCAGAACAATGACACCCTGACACTTGGGGCCCCCAGAAGAATGACACCCTGACACTTGGGGGTCGCCCAGAACAATGACATGTAGGGATCTCAGAATAAAGATACACTGACACTTGAGGGTCCTAGAACAATGATATGTAGGGATATCAGAACAATGACACACTGACACTTGGGGGTCCCAGAACAATGACATGTAGGGATCCCAGAACAATGACACACTGACACTTGGTGGTCCCAGAAAAATGACACACTGATACTTGGGGGGGGGGGGTCTCCCAGAACAATGACATGTGGGTATCTCAGAACAATGACACCCTGACACTTGGGGGTCACCCAGAACAATGACATGTGGGTATCCCAAAACAATGACACCCTGACACTTGGGGGTCTAGAACAATGACACCCTGACACACTTGGGGGTCCCAGAACATAGACACCCTGACCCTTGGGGGTCCAGAACAATGACACCCTGACACTTGGGGAGTCAATTGGACCCATGGGTCACAGATTACTAAGTTTCCCGTAATTACTTTGTGTTTGCAATTTTCCGGTGGCTCAAAAGTGGTTGAAAATTGCCACATCTGACTTGACACACTTCCCGCTCACAACAGCGTTGCTACCATCAACCACAAACAAGATCCTCGTTTTCACACCTGGGCGGCGATCAATCGTAAATGCTATTTCTTAACGCGTCAAGGTGGTTTCCATAGATTTCCGGGCCGCTAGGGGCAATGTAATCCAGGGAGGGGATGGTGGTTGAAAGCCACCTGATTGTCCAGTGTGGGGCCGACCCTCAAATCCCGGTATAGTGCGACCTTGGGACGTATTTCTTGTGACTTTTTACTTAAGGCAATCTTCACAACAGACCAAAAGAAAAATCCCGCGTCCGGTTGTAGGAACGGTCTTTGGTTTGGACTTTCAGGCTTCGGATGACACGCGATTCTCGCAAAGTGCGATTCCTGTATCTCCAACGACCATTCAGATATCGCCGGTTCTGCGTGTGTTTTGACAACTTTTTGGTCAACAGAACGTTGAAAAATCGTTTTGGTGAATTCGGTCTCAGATCAACGTGTCTCCTAACACTCAATATTGGAGAGACGACGACAAAAGTGTCCTTACCTGTACCAGGCTGGTCGAGGATTGGCTCAGATCCACAATGTGGGGCGACTCTACGCCGCGTCGCCCTGACTCATGACCCACACAGGTCTGACACACAGGAAGAGATCCAGCAGGTCCGAGAATGAAACCAATCAGCTCTGGGAATGCCTCGCCCTACTCTGCAGGTAAATCAGACATCAAACAAGGGGAGGACACACCCACCAGCTCCGCCCCCTTAAACATTCCAACTCCAATAGATGCCATGACCTCACAGCCTCTGGCCCCTCCCAGGAGAGTCCGAACGAACGATGACAAACAGCACACCCAATGACGACAGAAAACGCCACGACAGCGAGCAAAGCGACGCACCGGACTCCCAATCCGTCTCTACATGGGGGGACCTTTCCTCGAAAAAGAGCAACTTTTATAAAAGAAAACAAAAAAAAAAAAAGACAAGCGTCCCGCGTCCAAAAAAAAACTGATAGTTGACCGCCGATGCGTCAATTAAATCTTTTCTAGATTCGATCCAAAGATTTAATCATATTCGTGAGAAGTTACTCATTACGCGGCCACTTTGCTTTTATTATTAATAAAACAATACAATATATCATGAAATTACAAGTAATAATAATAATAATAATAATAATAAAATATAATATATAATACAAATGAAATAATAATAATAAATAAATATAATAAAAACACTACTGATGATAAGAAAAAAATAAATATAAAAAAATATAATAATAATAATAATAATAATAATAAATTATATTAACCCCAAACCCTAAGCCTAACCTCTAACCCTAATATTGACCCCTAACATTAACTCCTAACTCTAATCCTAATCACTAACCCCAATATTAACCCCCAACCCAAACACTGACCCCTAACCCTAATAGTAACCTTTAATCCCAACCCCTAACTCTAATATTGACCCTAAACCTAGTATTAACCCCTAATATTGACCCTTAACCCCAATAACCCATAATAATAATCCCTAACATCAACTCCCTAATCTTATTCTAACTACTAACCCTAATATTAACCCCAAACCCTAATATTAACCCATAATCCTAACCCCTAACATTAAGCCCTATCCCTAATCCTAACCTCTAACCCTAATATTGACCCCTAACATTAACTCCTAACTCTAATCCTAATCACTAACTCCAATATTAACCCCCAACCCAAACACTGACCCCTAACCCTAATAGTAACCTGTAATCCCAACCACTAACATTAACCCCTAACTCTAATCCCAACCACTAACCCCAATATTGACCCCAACACTAATATTAACCCTAATATTAACCCCAAACCCCAATAACCCCTAATCCTAACATTAACTCCTAACTCTAATCCTAATCCCTAACCCTAATATTAACCCATAATCCTAACTCCTAACATTAAGCCATATCCCTAATCCTAAACTCTAACCCTAACATTTACCCCAATCTTAATATTAACCCCAAATCCTAACCCCTAACATTAAGCCCTATCCTTAATCCTAACCCCTAACCCTAACATTTACCCCAATCTTAATATTAACCCCATAGGTGTGCGCAGCCCATTGCACCCCAAATGTATTAAAACATGGACAGTGTTAGGGTGTGCACCCCAAATGTATTAAAACATGGACAGTGTTAGTAGAGCAGTGGACTTGTCAGTAGGGCAGAGGTTGGTTTCAGTAGGTTATTTTAATTTTTTTATTATTTATAAAAAAAAAAAATAGGAGCCCTGTTATGGGGCTTTGGAAATCTGCGCCACACAGGGTGATTAGGGTGTGCCCAGGCACACCCGGCACACCCCCTGCCGCACGCCTATGATTAACCCCTAATCCTAACCCCTAACATTAAGCCCTATCCCTAACCCCAATAATGTCCCCTAATATTAACCCCAAATTCTAACCCCTAACATAAAATCCTAACCCTAATAGTAACCCGTAATCCTAACCCCTAACGTTAAACTCTAACTCTAATCCCAACCCCTAATATTGACTCGAACCCCAGTAACCCCTAATCCTAGCCCCTAACATTAACTCCCAACTCTAATCCTAACCACTAACCCTAACATTGATCCCTAATCCTAATATTATCTCCAAATCCTAACCCCAAACAGTAACCCCTAACCCAAACATTGACCCCTAACCCTAATAGTAACCAATAATCCTAACCCCTAACACTGAACCCTAACTCTAGTCTTAACCACTAACCCTAATATTAACCCCAAACCCCAATAACCCCCACCATTAACCCTAATATTAACCCATAGACCTAACCCCTAACATTAAGCCCTATCCCTAATCCTAACCCCAATAATGTCCCCTAATATTAACCCCAAATTCTAACCCCCAACATTAAATCCTAACCCTAATAGTAACCCGTAATCCTAACCCCTAACATTAAACCCTAACTCTAATCTTAACCACTAACCTCAATAACTCATAATCCTAACATTAAGCCCTATTACTAATCCTAACCCCCTAACCCCATTATTGACCCCTAACCCTAACATTGACCATTAATGCTAATATTAACCCCTAATCCTAACCCCCCAACATTAACTCCTAACTCTTTTCCTAACCCATAACCCTAAACTCTAACCTAACAAAAATACATACAACTGAGTAAATAAATTAAATAAATTAACCCCTAACCATAACCTTTAACCCCTAACCCTTAAAAAAATAATAATAATAAAATTGGATGAAAAAGCTGAAAATTCTTGAAACAAAAATAATGAAACAGATAATTTTTTTATCGATTGGCTAAATAACAAAAAAAACAAAACGCCATAGCTCGTAAAAGTGCATACAAACTCCCAAAAAAAGTCTGAAAAAAAAAAAAGGCATCAAAAACGCGACGCTCAGGTGTGAACGCGGCCTAAGCCCCGAGTCCCACCACTGCGGCTTTGAAATCACGTCACTTCAGAGCGCTTTCAAAGCCGCCAATCAGTGCGATTTGGATCAGCGATTTCATCAATGCAGAAAAAGTAGTGCAGTTTCCTTGTCCCTGCGACCCGAGTGGTTCCGCTGCCGAAAATAGGGTGCGATTTGTCGTGCGAACTGTCAAGTTGCACGACAACAATCTCAATGGTGTGAACAAGGGCTGTACAGTGTGTGTCCGGCTTGTACAAAACTAACACTGCGGTTATTTTTTTCCATTAGAATCCATGTGATACTTTGTATCGGCTCAGTGATCTCGTTATTCATTGTTTCTTTTTTCTTTATACAATGTAAACTTTCACAAATGATGTATCATCTTCATTATACAAATAAAAATGACCGTCCCGTCCAATGGCTTCCACGTTCTTTTAGGAAAATCCCATCGACTGGCTGGGCGAATCCGCCCTGTTCCTCCCCCAAAAGAGAATCCGCGAGGGCAGGAAACCGGCCAATCAGCCGCCTTCTAGGTCTCCACAACGCCCAGTGAAGGAGTTAACAGAAACTCCGCAGTGCTGGGAAGTGGAGACAGGGACCGGTCGCCCGGCCAAGGTGGCAGCCGCTTACTAATCGCAGAAACGCGTGCACATGGGCCGGCTGGGACGAACGCTGCAGACAGGTGCGTGAGTCAGGTAATTGCGCCCGTGGGCAGCCAGGAAAAAAAATAAACATAAAAATCGGTGACGAGTTCAGGAGGTCAGACTAATGGAGGTGGTGGAACCTGTTTGGAGCGATCGTTACGGGATTTCCAGGCTTTAATGTATACAGAGAATGTGACGATCGCACGAACCTGCTCACCCCTGAAGAGTCAGGAAAGGCTAAAAAAAAAAGAAAAAGCAGAAAATATATTAAATACTGTATTTATAGGCGTATATTATAAAGAATATGGATGAGCTCGTGCAGGAGCAGAGCAGGGAGAGCCGCCACCGTGGTGAGGGTTCCATTTTTCTATAAAATTACAAAAAAAAAAAAAAAAGGTCCTCCTATGCGCCGCACATCGCTGCAAGACCTCGCGGATTTGCGAGAGGACAGCCTCAGCCCGGGCTCCAGTCAAGCCACACCCCCAGCGCTCTTTACTCCGCCCACAGAGCTCAGCAATGGGGAAATCTAGAAATAAGCGCTACTAAAGTATCTAAAAGTTTCCTCCAAGAATTTGAAGATGAAATCAGAATGGCGGGCTGCAGTTACCGTCATCACATCCAACTCACGAAGCCGCGGCAACAAATCCGAATTAGTTGGTCCCTCCCTCCCGAGTTGCTTAATGTCTTTTAGCCAATAAAAATCGCCCTGCATGCTGAACATTTGGACTAGGCTTTCTTAAAAGTCAAAAATGATTTCCAGCGTGCTGGTAAATTTTATGGCTGGGTCCCGGAATCGCAGGGACAGTCCCCTATCTTGGACATTAGTCCTCATCATACTGTGTCCCAGAATCACAGGGACAGTCCCGTATTTTGGACCTCAGTCTTCATTATGCCGTGTCCCGGAATCACAGGGACAGTCCCGTATCTTGGACCTCAGTCCTCATCATGCCATGTCCCGGAATCACAAGGACAGTCCCGTATGTTAGACCTCAGTCCTCATCATGCCGTGTCCCAGAATCACAGGGACAGTCCCGTATCTTGGACATCAATCTCCACCATGTTGTGTCCCGGAATTGTAGGGACAGTCCCATATATTGGACCTCAATCATCATCATGCTGTGTCCTGGAATCGCAGGGACAGTCCCGAATCTTGGACCTCAGTCCTCATCATGCTGTGTCCCAGAATCACAGGGACAGTCCCGTATCTTGGACCTCAGTCATCATCATGCCGTGTCTTGGAATCGCAGGGACGGTCCCGTATCTTGGACCTTAGTCTTCCTTTTTGCCGTGTCCCGGAATCACAGGGACAGTCCTGTATCTTGGACCTCAGTCCTCATGTTGTATCCGGAATCGCAGGGACGGTCCCATATCTTGGACCTCAGTCCTCATGTCGTGTCCCAGAATCGCAGGGATAGTCCTGTATCTTGGACCTCAGTCCGCATCATGTTGTGTCCGGAATCACAAGGACAGTCCCATATCTTGGACCTCAGTCCTCATGTCGTGTCCCAGAATCGCAGGGACAGTCCTGTATCTTGCAATGCCGTCGCAGGTAAAAACAATGGGGAAAAAAAACATTTCCCGTTGTTTTTATTGTTTTCGTACAAGAAAGTTTGCAACGTTGCTTGCGTTCGCAAGATATTGCTTGACCCCCCCCCCCCAAAAGTAGACCCTCAACATTCCGTTCTACGCCACGAAAGCGTGTCGTCATTAGAGCTGTGCGATAAGAAACCATCAGTAATGACGTGGTAGAGGGCTGACATACTCCATGGTGCAGTACAAAAGCATCCTTTCTGCCAGTTTCTGGGGGGGAGGGGCGGCATAACGACCCCCATCCTCCACTTTCTGTCTCCTCACCTGAGGATACGTTTTTTGGAAGGAGCATTGAGGCAGTGAAACTCCAGCTGTGTCTGAGGGCCGCCACCTGCAGAGCCCGACACCGGGGACGAAACTCGCAAGGCTGGAATGTCAATCAACGGCTGTTTTTTTCTGGAACCCAATCATTACTGGAGGCAGCCATTTTTTTTTTCTTACACAATTTTACAAAAAAAATTTTTTTTGTTGCAATTGCAACCATTTGAAGACCCGGCCGTTCCTGGCACTTTTTTTTACAAGTAAAAATATGTATTTTTTTCACTTTTTGTAAAAACTACTCATCAATAAAATACAGTATATTTAAAAAATATATGTATATATATATTTTGCTAGAAAATTACTTAGAACCCCCAAACATTATATACTGTGTGTGTGTGTATTTTTTTTTATTTTTTTTTTCCTTTTAACAGAGACCCTAGAAAATAAAATGGCGATCGTTGCAATTTATGTCACACGGCATTTGCACAGCGCTTTTTTAAAAGCAATTTTTTGGAAAAAAGACACTTTATAGGAATTTTAATGCGGGAGGAATAGTGCCCCATCATTGGTATCAGTGGGAGGAATAGTGCCCCATCATTGGTATCAGTGGGAGGAATAGTGCCCCATCATTGGTATCAGTGGGAGGAATAGTGCCCCATCATTGGTATCAGTGGGAGGGATAGTGCCCCATCATTGGTATCAGTGGGAGGAATAGTGCCCCATCATTGGTATCAGTGAGAGGAATAGTGCCCCATCATTGGTATCAGTGGGAGGGATAGTGCCCCATCATTGGTATCAGTGGGAGGAATAGTGCCCCATCACTGGTGTCAGTGGGAGGAATAGTGCCCCATCATTGGTATCAGTGGGAGGAATAGTGCCCCATCATTGGGGTCAGTGGGAGGAATAGTGTCCCATCGTTGGTGTCAGTGGGAGGAATAGAGCCCCATCGTTGGTGTCAGTGGGAGGAATGGTGCCCCATCGTTGGTGTCAGTGGGAGGAATGGTGCCCCATCGTTGGTGTCAGTGGGAGGAATGGTGCCCCATCGTTGGTGTCAGTGGGAGGAATGGTGCCCCATCGTTGGTGTCAGTGGGAGGAATGGTGCCCCATCGTTGGTGTCAGTGGGAGGAATGGTGCCCCATCGTTGGTGTCAGTGGGAGGAATGGTGCCCCATCGTTGGTGTCAGTGGGAGGAATGGTGCCCCATCGTTGGTGTCAGTGGGAGGAATGGTGCCCCATCGTTGGTGTCAGTGGGAGGAATGGTGCCCCATCGTTGGTGTCAGTGGGAGGAATGGTGCCCCATCGTTGGTGTCAGTGGGAGGAATGGTGCCCCATCGTAGGTGTCAGTGGGAGGAATGGTGCCCCATCGTAGGTGTCAGTGGGAGGAATGGTGCCCCATCGTTGGTGTCAGTGGGAGGAATAGTGCCCCATCGTTGGTGTCAGTGGGAGGAATAGTGCCCCATCGTTGGTGTCAGTGGGAGGAATAGTGCCCCATCATTGGTGTCAGTGGGAGGAATAGTGCCCCATCATTGGTGTCAGTGGGGGCACAGAAATTGCAACCAGATGGCGGACCGTCACCGATTAATCAGAAAGACCCCAACATCGCAATCTTCGTATTAAGGTCATTTTTAATCTTTGTAAATCTGCAGCTTTCATTAAAGCTGGTGATCCCGCCATAAAAAGGTCCCTTGTCCAGGGACTTCCTCTTATAAGGTGACAACACTGTCTCCTAATTGCGCTCTGCGTTGTCACCCGACGTTCTCCAGAATATTCCGCTGCCGCCATTGGAACGATCGTCATCTCTCACCTGCAGGACAGATATTTTATGTCACCAGAGCTGAGCCGTCCATCGGATCCGTCACATGAAATCTCCGAATATTGAAGGCCGCCATTGTCTCCCCCTTTGGAGCGCGTCTTCCCCGGGTCTGTACAATCTCCGGAATGTTCTCTGTACAGAATGTTCTCAGTGTCATTCGCTGCCTTACAAGTGACAGAAAAGACGATCGCTGCCTCACCATATATGGCAAATAGTCCCGAACACAAGAGCTGACACTCACAGCACACAATGTATTTATATACACAACGTATACAATGCATTCCTCCATCAGAGAGGAGATCATTATTAGAATTATTTCAGAAAAGTTTAGTGTGCACAGGAACACACAGACAGCAAATGTCCCGGAACTGCAGGGACAGTCCCATATCTTGGATCTCAGTCCTCATGCTGTGTCCCGGATTTGCAGGGACAGTCCCGTATATTGGACCTCAGTCCTCACCATGCTGTGTCCCGGAATTGCAGGGACAGTCCCGTATATTGGACCTCAGTCCTCATGCTGTGTCCCGGATTTGCAGGGACAGTCCCGTATATTGGACCTCAGTCCTCACCATGCTGTGTCCTGAAATCGCAGGGACAGTCCCGTATATTGGGACGTCAGTCCTCACCTTGCTGTGTCCCGGAATTGCAGGGACACAGCATGTGATATTGGACCCCAGTCCTCACCATGCCTTGTCCCGAAACTACAGGGACAGTCCCGTATATTGGACCTCAGTCCTCATCATGCCATGTCCCAGAATCGCAGGGACAGTCTTGTATGTTGGACCTCAGTCCTCACTGTGACGTGTCCTGGAATTACAGGGACAGCGCCGTATATTGGACCTAAGGCCTCACCATGCTGTGTCCCGGAATTGCAGGGACAGTCCTCTATATTGGACCTCAAACCTCATGCTGTGTCCCAGAGTTGAAGGAACAGCACCGTATATTGGACCTCAGTCCTCATGCTGTGTCCCAGAGTTGAAGGGACAGTCCCGTATATTGGACCTCAGTCCTCACCATGCTGTATCCCGGAATCGCAGGGACAGTCCTGTATATTGGACCTCAGTCCTCATGTTGTGTCCCGGATTTGCAGGGACAGTCCCGTATATTGGACCTCAGTCCTCACCATGCTGTGTCCCGGAATCGCAGGGACAGTCCCGTATATTGGACCTCAGTCCTCACCATGCTGTGTCCCGGAATCGCAGGGACAGTCCCATATATTGGACCTCAGTCCTCAGCAGGCCGTGTCCTGGGATCGCAGTGTCACCCTTATTAGAGTCAGTGTGCATACAGTCCAGGCCCAGGAACAATCATGGGGGCTCGGCATCACATGGGGGCGTTACCTATTCAAATACAGCCTTCCTAGGAACACCCACTCCTCCAGACTGACACCTTCCGATCAAGGCGCTTTGATATTTGCATAACTCCTCCCACTGCTTGCATATAGGGTGAGGGCTCTGGAGAGGAGTACTGAGGCCGGGGGGGCGGTTATGTTATCAGGAAGCCCCTCCCACCAGGCACGATCTGCCATGCATTGCATAGAGAAGCACAGAGACCCGGTGATGACATCACAGTGTATAAAATAAGATATGTAGTGAAAAGGGAAAGGACCTATGGAATGGAGTGTGGGGGAGGGGGGATATGAGAACCAGAGAAGGCAAAATAAGACACAGAATAAAACAGCTTTAAGGGACAACATTACCGAACAAACTAACAACATTCTTCTCCGGCAGGGAAAGAGTTAAATGTGTGGACAGGATGTACTAATCGCCCAATCAGATAGTGAGGGGACATCCTGTGCTGGGGGAGGGGAGAGTCACAGCACTGACTATAGATTCCGGACCCAGACATTGCTAAAAAAAAAAAAAAAAAAAAAAATCATATATATATATATCTTATCTTAATACACACACACAAAAAGCTATATTTTATATTATAATAGTATTTTTTTTTAAATGTACAATATATATATATAAATACACACACATTTTATTTCATGCCTGTCATAGTCAATCACAATCATTAATTTCTGTATTCCGGGTCTATAATTAAAGAGGACCTGTCATTAACATTCCGAGTCTCCATGACGTGTCACAATACACAGCAACAGGATCATTGTATAGAAGAGCTCCGCCTCTGATCATTAAAAAGCCACCCTGGAACTCCGGTCTAATGACTCTGCCCAGGCTGAGAGGATATCAGCACTCTGCTGCAGGCAGGAGGAGGCATTTCCTCAGTCTCCCCTCCCCCCAGTGATCAGATTGTACATTGTAACTTTGTAGAAGGGGGAGGAGTCATTTCCTCAGTCTCCCCTCCCCTCCCCCCAGTGATCAGACTGTCCATTGTAACTTTGTAGAAGGAGGAGGAGTCATTTCCTCAGTCTCCTCCCCCCAGTGATCAGACTGTCCATTGTAACTTTGTAGAAGGAGGAGGAGTCATTTCCTCAGTCTCCTCCCCCCAGTGATCAGACTGTACATTGTAACTTTGTAGAAGGGGGAGGAGTCATTTCCTCAGTCTCCCCTCCCCCCAGTGATCAGACTGTCCATTGTAACTTTGTAGAAGGAGGAGGAGACATTTCCTCAGTCTCCTCCCCCCAGTGATCAGACTGTACATTGTAACTTTGTAGAAGGAGGAGGAGACATTTCCTCAGTCTCCTCCCCCCCAGTGATCAGACTGTACAATGTAACTTTGTAGAAGGAGGAGGAGACATTTCCTCAGTCTCCCCTCCCCCAGTGATCAGACTGTACATTGTAACTTTGTAGAAGGGGGAGGAGTCATTTCCTCAGTCTCCCCTCCCCCAGTGATCAGACTGTACATTGTAACTTTGTAGAAGGAGGAGAGTCATTTGCTCAGGTCTCCCATCCCCCAATGATCAGACTGTACATTGTAACATTGGGGGCAAGAGGGCTGCAGCAGGGGCTGGTCTGTGTCAGACATTTGTGAGCCAGCATCTCAGTCTGGTGACAATAGATGATGCCTGAACAAAGATGGCGCCGTCCTTCTGAGGAGGAAAGCAGAGGAAGACATTGTCAGGGGGAGTCCTGTGGTCTCTGGAAGGGTCACACTGACATATCGCTCAGCGTGCTGCACACAAATCTGATGAAAGGTTCTCTTTACTTCCCAGCAATATGTGTGATTATGGTGAATCTCCATTCCCTTCACAGCGATTGGTCACTTCCAGGAATACAGAACCGTATCCCGGCGTGTCGCTCAGCACCTCCATCACACAACCCGTACAAAGAAAACAAAGGATGTTACTCTGACCTGAAGAGCTTACAATCTAATTACAGCCGTGGACTATTCTGACACAATGAGCGGATTGCCCTTCCTCCGCTCTGATTGCATCCTCCTAATTAACGGAGAGCCGGGCGCTCTCCTGAGTGCCTCCATCAGCTGCCATTAGAGGACAGGAAGTGGGGAGCGTGGGGAAATTAGTTCCCCCAACACAAAAAGCGCAGTGTGGTTCAAAGATCTGAGATGAGTCTGCCGCAGTGGTCTGCATTAAAGAGAGCCTCTCACTGTTGGCAATTAGAGTGAGAAAAAAAGCAATCTAATACATCCAAACATATGCTGCGATTGTAGAGTAACCAGCAGTGGAAAATCAACAGCTTCTAATCATATGCTGCCATTGTAGAGTAACCAGCAGTGAAAAATTGATGGATTCTAATCATATGCTGCCATCGGAGAGTAACCAGCATTGGAAGATCAGCAGCTTCTAATCATATGCTGCCATTGTAGAGTAACCAGCAGTGGAAAATCAGTAGCTTGTAACCATATGCTGCCATTGTAGAGTAACCAGCAGTGGAAAATCAGCAGCTTCTAATCATATGCTGCCATTGGAGAGAGTAACCAGCAGTGGAAAATCGGCAGCTTCTAATTGAACACTGACACTTGCATCGGGGGGGGGGGGGGTACTCCAGTCCTACTACATACCTGGATACGTCACATAAACACGGCTGCTCTTAAATTGATTGTGCTCTTTGGCCTTTAATAGATTTAAAGCTGAACTCCGGACACTACGCTAATTCCGGAGAGGGAACACCCAGAGGAAATTTTTTTTTCCTGCCGAAAGCTATGGCAATTGTAACTCTGTACATCCAGTCCTGAGATGTACACAGCTCTGCCACACAGCACAGCTCTGTCCGGCAGGGTAGGGGGCCTGATTTTTCTCAGCTGCCATTACCAGTCTTCTCCCCCCCCCCCAGCCTGTGATTGGACAAAGAATGGATAAACAGCAGACTGAGGGAGCTCATCTCTCCAACACTTTGCTCCCTCCTCCTATCACCACACCCCTTTTTAGCATATTAATGTGACAACACAACTGAAAGTGAAAAGATGCGACACCAATGATGGGGCACTATTCCTCCCACTGACACCAATGATGGGGCACTCCAAACACTGGAAGTGACATGTCCCAGAAGTCCTTCCCAACACGTTTCGTCAGCAGACGTCATCAGGGGCCTGAGCTCGGCTGTACAGGTAATGCAAGAGGCTGATCCCGGGTCATCAGGTAAAAGATACATTGAACGATGTAGTCATGGTTACAGAGTAGCACGCGCTCGTTTCCTTTTTATCCCCCATGAGTTCCACTTTAGAGCCCAGGTACTAAGAAGTGGGCGGGGACTATTTAGGAGAATCTGTTATTTTTCCCTGATTGGCTGCAAGATCAGAACTTTTGCAAAATGATCTTCATTAATCTCCTGAAACATTTAGAACTGTGAAGCCGCTTCGCCTCTCAAGGGGGTCGCTGGCCCTTTAAGAGTGGCACTTTGCAGTGCAGCTACAGGAAATCAGGTTTGCGGTGAGGCTACGGCAGTTCCTGCACAGAGACCGGGGGAGGGTAGCGAAGTGTGGCGGCGGTGGGGGGGGGTGGAAGTGTGAAGTCTCTCTTCACTTTTTCTGTTCGCTGTACATCTGTACCGTTCCTATTTTCTTAAAGGCCCCCCCCCCCGACCACAGAGTACAGCTTGGTTGGGTAAAAGGTTCGATTCCCAGAACTGACGATAGGTAAAGATGGTATGGGGGGGGCATCCGGGAAATTCCACTTGCGTCAACGATTACCAGTCTTCTGTGGCAGATTCTTACCCGCTTCTGTCCCGCAGATACAGGGACCGAGCGTTACAGTAAGTCCTCCATGAGGGCTCTGCACGCCATTGTCACATGGTCAGCTGCAGCGTGGTGAACACAACCGGCACCTTGGTGCCCCTGAAGACGTGACGCACCCCCCCCCCCCAGCTGATTTGCAGCCAAAGACATGAAGCTCACCAATAGCCAATCACAAGGGCAGGAAGTGCAATTTCTCCCAAATAAATAAGGAAATTTAAAAGGGGTACAAACGGACCAAATGTGCCTATACACCCCCCCAACCCCTTGATGGTCCCACTTCCAATGATCCTTCACAACTTTTAATTTTGTAGACATTTATACAACTGTCCATTCATGGCCATCCCAGGCTGTGAAGAGGGAGCTGGCTTGAGCCCCAATGCTGGCCGGCAGGAGTCCCTAAAGCTGTAGGTGTTGCACTGGGGCTGCCCACAGGTGGCCTCTGCTGACCTGTTAGGGCCAGAACCCGGGATGTGGGTACTGCCTATACACCTTCCCATCAGTGGCCCCACTTTCAATGATCCTTCATAACTTGAATTCTGTAGACCTTTGTTCAACTGTCCATTCATGGCCATGAATGGGGGAGCTGGCTTGGGCCCCAACTCTAGCCTGCAGGATTCCCCAAACCAAGCCATAGATGCTACACTGGGGCT
>JBBGZY010003596.1:0-36533 GCA_037952925.1 Lithobates clamitans
GCTTCCCAGAGACCCCAGAATCTTCCCTATGTCTGATTGGACACCCCAGTATGAGAGGCTTCCCAGAGACCCCAGAATCTTCCCTATGTCTGATGGGACACCCCAGTATCAGAGGCTTCTAAGAGACCCCAGAATCTTCCCTATGTCTGATGGGACACCCCAGTATCAGAGGCTTCCCAGAGACACCAGAATCTTCCCTATGTCTGATGGGACACCCCAGTATCAGAGGCTTCCCAGAGACCCCAGAATCTTCCCTATGTCTGATGGGACATCCCAGTATCAGAGGCTTCTAAGAGACCCCAGAATCTTCCCTATGTCTGATGGGACACCCCAGTTTCAGAGGCTTCCCAGAGACCCCAGAATCTTCCCTATGTCTGATGGGACACCGCAGTATCAGAGGCTTCCCAGAGACCCCAGAATCTTCCCTATGTCTGATTGGACACCCCAGTATGAGAGGCTTCCCAGAGACCCCAGAATCTTCCCTATGTCTGATGGGACACCCCAGTATCAGAGGCTTCTAAGAGACCCCAGAATCTTCCCTATGTCTGATGGGACACCCCAGTATCAGAGGCTTCCCAGAGACACCAGAATCTTCCCTATGTCTGATGGGACACCCCAGTATCAGAGGCTTCTAAGAGACCCCAGAATCTTCCCTATGTCTGATGGGACACCCCAGTTTCAGAGGCTTCCCAGAGACCCCAGAATATTCCCTATGTCTGATGGGACACCCCAGTATCAGAGGCTTCCCAGAGACCCCAGAATCTTCCCTATGTCTGATGGGACACCCCAGTTTCAGAGGCTTCTAAGAGACCCCAGAATCTTCCCTATGTCTGATGGGACACCCCAGTTTCAGAGGCTTCCCAGAGACCCCAGAATCTTCCCTATGTCTGATGGGACACCCCAGTTTCCGAGGCTTCCCAGAGACCCCAGAATATTCCTGATGTCTGATTGGTCACCCCAGTATCAGAGGCTTCCCAGAGACCCCAGAATCTTCCCTATGTCTGATGGGACACCCCAGTTTCCGAGGCTTCCCAGAGACCCCAGAATCTTCCCTATGTCTGATTGGTCACCGCAGTATCAGAGGCTTCCCAGAGACCCCAGAATATTCCTGATGTCTGATGGGACACCCCAGTTTCCGAGGCTTCCCAGAGACCCCAGAATCTTCCCTATGTCTGATTGGTCACCGCAGTATCAGAGGCTTCCCAGAGACCCCAGAATATTCCTGATGTCTGATGGGACACCCCAGTTTCCCAGGCTTCCTAGAGACCCCAAGCAGGCAGAAGGCACGGAGAACGCGCGCAGAACACTCAGAGAACGCATGCAGAACACTCGGAGAACGCATGCAGAACACTCAGAGAACGCATGCAGAACACTCGGAGAACGCATGCAGAAGACTCGGAGAACGCATGCAGAAGACTCGGAGAACGCATGCAGAACGCACAAACAACGCACAGAGAACGCACGCAGAACGCACAGACAACGCACAGAGAACGCACGCAGAACACTCGGAGATTGCATGCAGAACGCACAGACAACGCACGGAGAACGCACGCAGAACGCACAGAGAACGCACGCAGAACGCAGTATGTCCTTCCAGGAGGACTCCTGTGCGTTTTCTGACTCCACGGTGTGGACAGTCTGAGCGCCCCACGTACCCCGGCACTGGATATGGCGCTCACACAGACGGTGGCCCCTCATCACACCATAACACTCTATAAAGAAGTTTGGAGACAAAAGGCCAATGCAGGCTGGAGCCAGGGAGCGCCCCTCCTCCTCCCCTCATTAATATGGGAGTAGTAGGAGGGAGGGAATCATAGAAAAGCCTCAGCCAGTCCTCCCACTACAGACATTCACAGGACAGACATGGAGATACTGGGAGTGCTGCTTGTACTGCTGCTGAGCTGTGCCTGGCCGGGACTGGCCGACATCCAAACCGTCTACTGGAACAGCACCAACAAGAGGTGGGACAGTTATGGGGTACAGAGCAATGCTCTGCAGGGATACTTATGGGGTACAGGGCAATGCTCTGCAGGGACAGTTATGGGGTACAGGGCAATGCTCCTGTAGGGACACTTATGGGGTACAGAGCAATGCTCTGCAGGGACAGTCATGGGGTACAGAGCAATGCTCTGCAGGGACAGTTATGGGGTACAGAGCAATGCTCTGCAGGGACAGTCATGGGGTACAGAGCAATGCTCTGCAGGGACAGTCATGGGGTACAGAGCAATGCTCTGCAGGGACAGTCATGGGGTACAGAGCAATGCTCTGCAGGGACAGTTATGGGGTACAGGGTAATGCTCTGCAGGGGACAGTTATGGGGTACAGAGCAATGCTCTGCAGGGACAGTCATGGGGTACAGGGCAATGCTCTGCAGGGACAGTTATGGGGTACAGGGTAATGCTCTGCAGGGGACAGTTATGGGGTACAGAGCAATGCTCTGCAGGGACAGTTATGGGGTACAGGGTAATGCTCTGCAGGGACAGTTATGGGGTACAGAGCAATGCTCTGCAGGGACAGTTATGGGGTACAGGGCAATGCTCTGCAGGGACAGTCATGGGCAATGCTCTGCAGGGACAGTTATGGGGTACAGGGTAATGCTCTGCAGGGACAGTTATGGGGTACAGGGCAATGCTCTGCAGGGACAGTCATGGGCAATGCTCTGCAGGGACAGTTATGGGGTACAGGGTAATGCTCTGCAGGGACAGTTATGGGGTACAGGGCAATGCTCTGCAGGGACAGTCATGGGCAATGCTCTGCAGGGACAGTTATGGGGTACAGGGCAATGCTCTGCAGGGACAGTTATGGGGTACAGGGCAATGCTCTGCAGGGACAGTTATGGGGTACAGGGTAATGCTCTGCAGGGACAGTTATGGGGTACAGGGCAATGCTCTGCAGGGACAGTTATGGGGTACAGGGCAATGCTCTGCAGGGACAGTTATGGGGTACAGGGCAATGCTCTGCAGGGACAGTTATGGGGTACAGGGCAATGCTCTGCAGGGACAGTTATGGGGTACAGGGTAATGCTCTGCAGGGACATTAATGTTGGGTATAGTGCAATGATTTGGAACGTATCCCGCTGTTAGTGTAATGTTCTGCAGTGCCGGTTATATTGGGTACAGTGTAATGTTCTGCAACTTTTTGTACTGTTAGTGAAATGTTCTGCAGATTATCCTGCCATCAGCGCAATATTTTGTAGGGCTGTATACAGTGCAATGCTCTGCAGTATTGGTTATGCTGTGTACAGTGCAATGCTCTGCAGTGTTTATGTTGGGAACAGGGCAATGCTCTGCACAGCAATGTTGGATTGGGTGCAGTATTGGTTATGTGGAGTACAGTGCTGCAATGCTCTGCAGAGTTAGGTCATGTACAGTGCAATGCTCTGCAGTGTTTATGTTGAGTACAGTACTGCAATGTTCTGCAGAGTTATGGTATGCATAGTGCAATGCTCTGCGGTGTTATGTTGTGTCGGGTACAGTGCTGCAATGCTCTGCAGTGTTTTTATGCTGGGAAGAGTGCAATGCTCTGCAGAGCACAGTGGCCTTGGATTGGGTACAGTGTAAAACGTGTTGTCCCCGACGCCCTCCCCTCCCCCTTCTTCATGCCATGATATTCTGCTCTAGTAAAAGTTGGGGACTTTGCGATAGTCTGCTGGACCCGGTAATGGTTGCGATGCTCTGCAGGCGGTCAGTGGGGTTCTGCAGAGCCGGGTATGCTGCCTACAATTCTCTGCACAGAGCCCGTCACTGCTGCAATATGGTGACGCTCTGCTGGGTACAGTGCGATGATCTGCAGGAATATATTGGGTACAGTGCGATGATCTGCAGTGCTGTGTACAGTGCCCTCTGAACAGTGCGATGATCTGCAGTGCTGGGTACAGTGCCCTCTGAACAGTGCGATGATCTGCAGTGCTGGGTACAGTGCCCTCTGTGATCAGTGCGATGATCTGCAGTGCTGGGTACAGTGCCCTCTGTGATCAGTGCGATGATCTGCAGTGCTGGGTACAGTGCCCTCTGTGATCAGTGCGATGATCTGCAGTGCTGGGTACAGTGCCCTCTGTGATCAGTGCGATGATCTGCAGTGTTGGGTACAGTGCCCTCTGTGATCAGTGCGATGATCTGCAGTGTTGGGTACAGTGCCCTCTGTGATCAATGCGATGATCTGCAGTGTTGGGTACAGTGCCCTCTGTGATCAGTGCGATGATCTGCAGTGCTGGGTACAGTGCCCTCTGTGATCAGTGCGATGATCTGCAGTGTTGGGTACAGTGCCCTCTGTGATCAGTGCGATGATCTGCAGTGCTGGGTACAGTGCCCTCTGTGATCAGTGCGATGATCTGCAGTGCAGGTAGATGATACATCAGTATGCAGAGCATTCCTCTCCCCCGGGACTGACTCACTTCTAGGCCAGGAAATCTCACTGATGTGTCACTGGGGGACCCCCGACTATTACTACAATACATGTCACTGGGGGGCCCCCCGACTATTACTACAATACATATCACTGGGGGCCCCCCGACTATTACTACAATACATGTCACTGGGGGGCCCCCCGACTATTACTACAATACATATCACTGGGGGGCCCCCCGACTATTACTACAATACATATCACTGGGGGCCCCCCCGACTATTACTACAATACATATCACTGGGGGGCCCCCCGACTATTACTACAATACATATCACTGGGGGGCCCCCCGACTATTACTACAATACATATCACTGGGGGGCCCCCGACTATTACTACAATACATATCACTGGGGGGCCCCCCGACTATTACTACAATACATATCACTGGGGGGCCCCCGACTATTACTACAATACATATCACTGGGGGGCCCCCCGACTATTACTACAATACATGTCACTGGGGGGCCCCCCGACTATTACTACAATACATATCACTGGGGGGCCCCCCGACTATTACTACAATACATATCACTGGGGGGCCCCCGACTATTACTACAATACATATCACTGGGGGGCCCCCCGACTATTACTACAATACATATCACTGGGGGGCCCCCGACTATTACTACAATACATATCACTGGGGGGCCCCCCGACTATTACTACAATACATATCACTGGGGGGCCCCCCGACTATTACTACAATACATATCACTGGGGGGCCCCCGACTATTACTACAATACATATCACTGGGGGGCCCCCCCGACTATTACTACATTACATATAACTGGGGGCCCCCGACTATTACTACAATACATATCACTGGGGGCCCCCCGACTATTACTACAATACATATCACTGGGGGGCCCCCCGACTATTACTACATTACATATAACTGGGGGCCCCCGACTATTACTACAATACATATCACTGGGGGCCCCCCCGACTATTACTACATTACATATAACTGGGGGCCCCCGACTATTACTACAATACATATCACTGGGGGGGGGCCCGATACTGTACTGTCAGCATCATCCTTGGAGCCCAATGACCCCCCCCCCCCCAATCACTGCATCCAATCCAACACTTCTCTACAATGTATCCCCCCCCCCTATACAATGTATCTGTGAGCTGTCACATAAATACATTGTATATAGGGCTCCGTACAGTGTATATAGGGCTCTATACAGTATATACAGGCTCTGTACAGTGTATATAGGGCTCTATACAGTATATACAGGCTCTGTACAGTGTATATAGGGCTCTATACAGTATATACAGGCTCTGTACAGTGTATATAGGGCTCTATACAGTATATACAGGCTCCGTACAGTGTATATAGGGCTCTGTACAGTATATAGAGCTCCGTATGTTATATAGGGCTCTGTACAGTGTATATAGGGCTCTGTACAGTGTATATAGGGCTCTGTACAGTGTATATAGGGCGCTGTACAGTGTATATAGGGCTCTGTACAGTGTATATAGTGCTCTGTACAGTATATAGAGCTCCGTATGTTATATAGGGCTCTATACAGTATATAGGGCTCTGTACAGTGTATATAGGGCTCTATACAGTGTATATAGGGCTCTATACAGTATATACAGGCTCTGTACAGTGTATATAGGGCTCTGTACAGTGTATATAGGGCTCTGTACAGTGTATATATAGGGCTCTGTACAGTATATATAGGGCTCTGTACAGTGTATATATAGGGCTCTGTACAGTGTATATATAGGGCTCTGTACAGTATATATAGGGCTCTGTACAGTGTATATATAGGGCTCTGTACAGTATATATAGGGCTCTGTACAGTGTATATATAGGGCTCTGTACAGTGTATATATAGGGCTCTGTACAGTGTATATAGGGCTCTGTACAGTGTATATAGGGCTCTATACAGTATATACAGGCTCCGTAGAGTGTATATAGGGCTCTGTACAGTGTATATAGGGCTCCGTAGATTGTGTAATGTGGTGAGGACAATGTTGTGTGGATTGGGAGTTGAGGAGGTCACGCTGGGGGTGTCAGAGTCAAACTTCTGAATAGAATGAAAGGAGGGGGGGGGGGGGGTTGTAGTGCAAACAGGCAGCCAGGCGAGGGGGAGGGGTATTGTCCAGTTTGGGGAAGGTATTAGCGGGCGGACAGCTGTGTCTTTCATGGTGGACACGGTGTGGGGGGGTCACTCTATATTGTACTCTGTGATGTGCTGCAGATGTGAGAAGTTGGCTGGCAGCAATGAGCTCATAAAACACTCAATAAACTCCACACACCCAACCAGGGAGTACACCACCGCCAGGTCCCTACTCGCTTCCCACAGTGTACAGAGCCGAGTACACCCAACTCCGCTCTTCACCGGCAAGACCATACATGAGTATCCCAAACTCCGCTCTTCACCGGCAAGACTATACATGAGTATCCCCAACTCCGCTCTCCACCACCAAGACTATACATGAGTATCCCCAACTCCGCTCTCCACCACCAAGACCGTACAAGAGTATCCCCAACTCTGCTCTCCACCACCAAGACCGTACATGAGTATCCCCAACTCCGCTCTCCACCACCAAGACCGTACATGAGCATCCCCAACTCCGCTCTCCACCACCAAGACCGTACAAGAGTATCCCCAACTCCGCTCTCCACCACCAAGACCGTACAAGAGTATCCCCAACTCCGCTCTCCACCACCAAGACCGTACAAGAGTATCCCCAACTCCGCTCTCCACCACCAAGACTGTACATGAGTATCCCCAACTCTGCTCTCCACCAAGACTGTACATGAGTATCCCCAACTCCGCTCTCCACCAAAAAGACCGTACATGAGTATCCCCAACTCCGCTCTCCACCAAGACTGTACATGAGTATCCCCAACTCCGCTCTCCACCAAGACTGTACATGAGTATCCCCAACTCCGCTCTCCACCACCAAGACCGTACATGAGTATCCCCAACTCCGCTCTCCACCACCAAGACCGTACATGAGTATCCCCAACTCCACTCTTCACCGGCAAGACCATACATGAGTATCCCCAACTCCGCTCTCCACCAAGACTGTACATGAGTATCCCCAACTCCGCTCTCCACCAAAAAGACCGTACATGAGTATCCCCAACTCCACTCTCCACCAAAAAGACCGTACATGAGTATCCCCAACTCCGCTCTCCACCACCAAGACCATACATGAGTATCCCCAACTCCGCTCTCCACCACCAAGACCATACATGAGTATCCCCAACTCTGGTCACCACCGTCAGGCCTAGACTTGTTTCCTGCAGTATAAAGGAGAGTGTACAGCAAAGCACGGGGGCACTCTGGCTGGACGCGCCGTAGTATGGGGGCACTCCGGCTGGACGCGCCGTAGTGTGGGGGCACTCCGGCCTGACGCGCCGTAGTGTGGGGGCACTCCGGCCGGACGTGTCGTAGTGTGGGGGCACTCCGGCTGGACGCGCCGTAGTATGGGGGCACTCCGGCTGGACGCGCCGTAGTATGGGGGCACTCCGGCTGGACGCGCCGTAGTATGGGGGCACTCCGGCTGGACGCGCCGTAGTATGGGGGCACTCCGGCTGGACGCGCCGTAGTATGGGGGCACTCCGGCTGGACGCGTCGTAGTATGGGGGCACTCCGGCTGGACGCGTCGTAGTATGGGAGCACTCCGGCTGGACGCTCCGTAGTATGGGGGCACTCCGGCTGGACGCGCCGTAGTATGGGAGCACTCCGGCTGCGGTCTGATGTTGGTAAACACACTCGGGGGAAGGTACAGTGAGGAGTACATTGTAGTAAGCTCCGTCCTGTTTTTTTCCTGCAGGAAACCTGCTCAGGAAACCTCCCGTCTCCTCTTTCCTTTCTCAGGCTGGAGCTGACCCCCCCCCCCACCCCCATCCCGGGCACCATGCCAGCCTGTGTGTACAGAGGCGCAGCTATAGTAACCCTGGCTGGACGGTAAATGGGAGGAGGGGAGGGGGTAGGTACTGACAGATGGATGTATGGATGACGGTAATAAGCAGGTAGAAGTCAGGTGACGGGTTTATCTACAAGCCTTGCAGGCAAAACAACAGGCAGGCCTGCCAGGACAATCCCTGCCACTCCCCCGCTGCCACTCACCCCAGATTCCCAGCGCTGCGCCAACACGTGAAATGGAGATCACTGCTTCCCACAATGTATACTGACTACCCAAGTCTTCCCTGCTCTGCTCCTGCATGGGCTGCAGCCTTCCAAATCCAATGTCACAGCACATAGTCTGTGAGGGTGTCGGATCTGCCTGTTGGCCGATTTCAGATTTCGAATACTTTATATTCATCTCAAGGGAAGCCCAAAGCCTCCAATCAGAGCTGGGGGTTTCTGAGTTTCCAGCAGTCTGGAGAATGAGCGCTGCATGCTGATTGGCTCCCGGGGGCTCCAGCGCGGTGCCGGCTGCCCGGTGACACAAACATGCGGCTCGCTGGGAATTTTAATCCTCGACAAACAGAGGCAGCGAGTCCCATAGAGCCCTTGTGTGTGTCCCGGGGGGGGGGAGGGGGGGGCGGTAATGTGCGCAGTCACTGGGTGAGAAGTGGAAGGACCAGTTCATAGGAATACAGAGAACTCAGCAGACCTGTCTGTGTACACAGGGGGATACGGGGGAGGAGGGGAGAATATTATATGGGGTGAGAGGGGAGGAGGATAGGGGAGTAAAGGGGGCCAAAGATTCAGGAAGAGCGAGATACAGGGGGAGGGGGCATATATGAGATTTGGGGTGCACAGTAATTCAGGGTGAGGAGTGATGAGTGGGTGAGGGGGGCAGACATATGGGGTGAGGGGGGCAGATATATGGGGTGAGGGGGGCAGATATATGGAGATGAGGGGGGCAGATATATGGAGATGAGGGGGGCAGATATATGGGGTGAGGGGGGCAGATATATGGAAATGAGGGGGGCAGATATATGGAGATGAGGGGGGCAGATATATGGAGATGAGGGGGGCAGATATATGGAGATGAGGGGTGCAGATATATGGAGATGAGGGGTGCAGAAATAAGGGGCGAGGGGTGGACAGAGATCTGGGGTGAGGTGTGGGGGACACCAGGGAATGAATTCTGGGTGGGGGGTGATGGGGGCAGATATATGGAGATGAGGGGTGCAGATATATGGAGATGAGGGGTGCAGATATATGGAGATGAGGGGTGCAGATATATGGGGTGAGGGGGGCAGATATATGGAGATGAGGGGGGCAGATATATAGAGGCGAGGGGTGCAGAAATAAGGGGTGAGGGGTGGACAGAGATCTGGGGTGAGGTGTGGGGGACACCAGGGAATGAATTCTGGGTGGGGGGTGATGGGGGCGGGGGTAATAAGGCCCCCATTCACACCCGAGTGTTTCATTAATACACATTTACCTACGTGTGATTTTATTTATTCCTTGGCTGCCCATTTTTCGGGGTGACATAACGCACTTTTCTTAGCCGTTTTTGGGGTGTCGTTAATGCTCCAAATATGAATTGGGGCCTAAAGGCGCCCCCTATAGGCTGGCCCCTCTGTGTGGTGGGAGATCACATGACTGCGGTGGGCGCTGCCATGGCACATAGGAAGGCCAGTGTTGTGTTGGGGGCAGAAGTTGGCGGGCAGTGTGGGAAAGTGTGTGGACGGCGGGAATCGTCGGAGGGGGTTGTTTATCTGCGCGGTGCCAACGTCTACACCGCAGAAGTGAAAATCGGGGCGCTGGCAGTGTGCGCCGAGATTGTGAAAGACTTTTCCCGGCCACAACATGGCTCCCGGCCTCGTCAGATGTCACGCCAATGATAACAGAAGAGGAGAGCCTTCCATGGTATGGAGTGCCACTTGTGCTTTTTAATGGGCCTTCATTAGGGTGACACGAAACGGGGAGAACAAAAGCGCGCTGTTCGCGGCGGGCCCTTCCCGCTTCTGGAGACAATACGCTGGGCTGTACACTGGGAGCCTCCAGCACAATGCCGGTCTCACTAATAAAAAAAAAAAAAAAAAAAAAAAAAAGAAAGCAAACAAGAGATTTGGGGCCTGGCCGGGAGCGGAGCCTAAACTCACACGTCGCCTTCGAGGCCGTCCCGCTATCGGGGCCAGTAAATGATTAACGCCGGATTACGTGCTGAGCAAAAGCACCCCGCTCCTACCCAGCACACCCCCTCTCATCGCGTGGCACCGCTCCAAAACACGCTCAGCCAAAACAACAAGGGCTCGGCCTCCACCCCTGAGCAGAAAACTCTCCTGAACTTTCCTGGTCACAAAAGTTGTCACTGGAGCTGAGGGGTCGATCCGGCACAAGAGAAACACTGATTGTGGTGGAGGGAAGTCCTCGGAGATAGAAACAAGCCAGTGGGGGGATCATTTTCCAGAATCCACCCAAAACACAAACACTACAGGCTCTGCATAGAGTACAAAAACTAGACAAGGGTTCGGCCTCCACCCCGTACAGAATCTTCTCTTGAACTATCCTGGTTAGAAAAATTGTCATGGAAGTTGAAGGGTCAATTTGGAACAGCGGAGAACCAACAATTGTGGTGGAGGAAAGTTCCCAAAGATAGAACAAGCCGGGTGGGGGGAACCGTTTCCCAGAATCCACCCAAAACACAAACACTACAGGCTCTGCATAGACTACCAAAACTAGACCACAAGCAGAAACTTCTCCTGAACTTTCCTAGTCAGAAAAGTTGTGATTGGAGCTGAGGGGTCAATCCAGCACAACAGAGAACCACTGATGGTGGTGGAGGGATGTCTCTGGAGAGGAGCTGGAGGGGGAATCATTACCCAGAATCCACCCAAAACACAAAAACACTACCAGCTCTGGATAGCCTACCAAAAGTACACCACAAGGACTTGGTTTCTACCCCGAGCAGAAACTTCTCCTGAACTTTCCTGGTCGGAAAAGTTGTGACTGGAGCTGAGGGGTCAATCCATCACAATGGAGAACCACTGATTGCGGTGTCTGGAGAGAGAATAATCCTTGTGGGGGTCATTTCCCAGAATCCACCCAAAACTCCAAATAGAATACCAAAACTAGACCACAAAGCCTCCAACCTAAGCAGAAAGTTCTCTTAAACTCTTCCGGTCAGAAAAATTGTCACTGTAGTTTTTAATGGTCAACTGGCACCGTGGAGAACCGCTGATTGTGGTGGACAGAAGTTCCTGGGAGATTAATTTCCCAGAATCCACCCAAAACACAAACAAACACTTAAGGCCCTGTATAGACTACCAAAACAAGACCACAAGAGTAGAAACTTTTCTCAAGCTTTCCTGGGCAGAAAAGCTGTCAGTCCAGCACAATGGAGAACCGCCAATTGTGGTAAGGGGAAGTCCCCCAGAGAGAGAGATAATTTCCCACTTCTCTGCCTCCACCCCAAGCAAAAACTGCTGTTGAAATTTCCTTGTCAGAAAAGTTGTCACTGGAGCTGAGGGGTCAATTTGGGACAATGGAGAAAAATAATCGATTGGCATAGAGGGAAGTCCCTGGAGAGAGAACAAGTTGGGGGGGGGGGGGGATTTAGTTCCCAGAATTCACTCAAAACTCCAAATAGACTACCAAAACTAGGACTTGGCCTTTACCCCAAACAAAAACTTCTCTTTGTTGGAAAAGTTGTCACTGGAGTTGAGGGGGTCAACCACCAATTGAGCTGGACAGAAGTTCCTGGAGAGACTAATTTCTCAGAATCCACCCAAAAAAACAATCTCTACAGGCTCTGCGTAGGCTACCAAAACTAGACCACAAGGGCTTGGCCTCCACCCGAGCAGAAACTTCTGAACTGAAAGTTGTGACTGGAGCGGAGGAGTCAATCCGGCACAACAAGAACCGCCGACTGAGATAGAGGAAAGTCCCTAGAGAGACTCATTTATTTTTTTCCCCAGAATCTACCCAAAAACACAAACCCTACAGGCTTCGCATAGACTATCAAAATTAGACCAAACTTCACCCAAAGTTAAAGTTAAGTTTTGGTAAAGTGACCCCCTTCTACCGTTCAGCCTGATTCTAGGTTGGGTGGAGTAACCCATCACAATGGTATAATTTAGTGGATTTTGGTTGTAGGATAAATGGAACCATCTGAATGTTGTGGTGTTTTGGCCCTCCGCCTAAACCCCCCCCCCCTGAACAGACGCAGGTGTCCCTTTCGTGTCCAGAGATGACAGCATAGACATAATGAGTAGAGTCCAGGTGCTCTGTGCGTGTTGTGGCTGCATTCCAGCTGGAATAACCTGCATCGCCCCCTCCCCCCCCCCCCCTCATCCACCACAACAATCCTCAACACCAGGAAAGTCCAGGCAAGGAGCAGCCTTCCAGCAGAGGTGGTTTCTGGGGGGTCCGCATTCGATGCATGCACAGCATTGTAGTAAAAGGAATCCCTGCCCGCTCCGCTATGAATGGAGGAGCCAGGGGGGGGGTTTGTTGGACCAGCGGCTCCTCAATTAGAGGGAATTAACATTTAAACATGGCCAGCATGAATGGCCGCGCTCAACGCCATCTTCTTTCAGTCTTCTTAATGATGTGACTTCTATTCTGTATGTTCTATGGGGCAGAGAGAGGGAGAGGGGCTGAGCACCCAAACACTGGGGACCCCGGGGTGGGGGGGAGGGGAGAGGGCGAAGGGCCCCGGAGAGAAAGGGGAATGAGGATTAACGTGAAGAAGAAAAAGTTAGAGGAGAGAAGAATAGTGGGGAGAGGGAAGTAAAGGGGGCGAGAGAGAGAGAACGGGCAATAAAGATCAACTCTAAAAGAAGAAAAAGTTACATAAGAATAAACAAGAGGAGAGAGGAAGAGAAAAGGAAGGAAAAGGGGGAAAGAGAGAGAAGAAAGGGAAGAGAGAGGAAGAGAAAAGGAAGGAAAAGGGGGAAAGAGAGAGAAGAAAGAGGAGAGAGGGAGAGAGGGAGAGAAAAGGAAGGAAAAGGGAAAAGGGGGAAAGAGAGAAGAAAGGGAAGAGAGAGGAGAGTGGGAGAGAAAAGGAAGGAAAAGGGGGAAAGAGAGAGAAGAAAGGGAAGAGAGAGGAAGGAAAAGGGGGGAAAGAGAGAAGAAAGGGAAGAGAGAGGGAGATAAAATGAAGGGAAAGGGGGAAAGAGAGAAGAAAGGGAAGAGAGAGGAGAGTGGGAGAGAAAAGGAAGGAAAAGGGGGAAAGAGAGAGAAGAAAGGGAAGAGAGAGGAGAGAGGGAGAGAAAAGGAAGGAAAAGGTGGAAAGAGAGAAGAAAGGGAAGAGAGAGGGAGATAAAATGAAGGAAAAGGGGGAAAGAGAGGAGAGAGGGAGAGAAAAGGAAGGAAAAGGGGGAAAGAGAGAGAAGAAAAGAGGGGGAGAGAGGAAGAGAGAGAGAGAGGAAAGAGAGAGAGAGAGACAGAGAGAGAGAGAGAGAGAGAGAAGGGCAATAAAGATCAACTCTAAAAGAAGAAAAAGTTACATAAGAATAAACAAGACGAGAGAGGAAGAGAAAAGGAAGGAAAAGGGGGAGAGAGAAGAAAAGGGGGGGGGGGGGGAGAGGAAGCGAGAGGGAGAAGAGAAGAAGAGGGGGGGAAAGTAGAAGATAAGGGAGAATGAGAAGAGGAAAGCGAAGAATGAGAGAAGAAAAGAGGGGAGAGAAGAGGGAGAGACAGAAGAAAAATGGGGGGAGAGAATATGGAGAGAAAAGAAGGAAAGGGAGAGAAAACAGAGAAAGAAAAGAGGAGGGAGGAGAGCATAGAAGTGGTGGAGGAGAGGAGAGTAAACATAGAGGGGGGGGGGGGGGTTGTTATGTGGCAGAGGAGGAGAGAAGAGACAGAGGAAGAAGGAAAAAAAGAAAACAAAGAGAAAAGTAAAGATGAGAGAATAGAAGTGGTGGAGAGGAGGAGAGTAAACAGAGGAGAGAAGAGACAGAGGGAGAAAGGAGGAGGGAGAGATGATAAAATAGAGAAAACTAATAGAGATCATAGGAGGAGATAAGAGAAGTGGTGGAGGGGAGTAAACAGGTATGTGGCAGACAGAGGAGAGAAGAGTTGGAGGAAGAAAGGAGGAGAGAGAAGGAAAGAGAGAAAACAGAGAAAGAAAAAAAGGAGGATAGAATAGAAGTGGCAGAGGAGAAGGAAGAAAAGATAGAAGGAGTAGAGGAAAGGAAACAGAGGGGATAAGAGAATGGGGGGGGGTATGTGGCAGATGGAGAGAAGAGAATGGGGGAGGGGGAGAAGGTAGGTTGGGGGGGGGGGTATGCGGCAGATGGAGAGAAGAGAATGGGGGAGGGGGAGAAGGTAGGTTGGGGGGGTATGTGGCAGATGGAGAGAAGAGAATGGGGGAGGGGGAGAAGGTAGGTTGGGGGGGTATGAGACAGATGGAGAGAAGAGAATGGGGGAGGGGGAGAAGGTAGGTTGGGGGGGGTATGAGGCAGATGGAGGAGAGAAGAGAATGGGGGGGGGAAGGTAGGTTGGGGGGTATGTGGCAAATGATGGAGAGAAGAGAATGGGGGAGGGGGAGAAGGTAGGTTGGGGGGGGGTATGTGGCAGATGGAGGAGAGAAGAGAATGGGGGGGAGAAGGTAGGTTGGGGGATATGTGGCAGATGGAGGAGAGAAGAGAATGGGGGGGGGGAGGTAGGTTGGGGGGGGTATGTGGCAAATGATGGAGAGAAGAGAATGGGGGGGGTAGGTTGGGGGGGTATGTGGCAAATGATGGAGAGAAGAGAATGGGGGGGGGGGAGGTAGGTTGGGGGGGGGGTATGTGGCAGATGGAGGAGAGAAGAGAACGGGGAGGGGGAGAAGGTAGGTTGGAGGGGGGGGTATGTGGCAGATGGAGGAGCGGACGGAGATGACACTGAAGTCTCCTCAGAAGATGCTGATAGAGGAAAGGGAAGAGGGGGGGTTCTCGGAGCGTCTCCCATTTCACTGCAGGGTCTAGGCGAGATTTCCAGGTGTCAGAGGCGTTGTGGCCCCCCAGGTCCCCTGGGCCCCGGCCCCTTTCATGCTTTGACCTTGTGACAGGATCAGTGTGGAGTGGAGCCAGCCTGTCTGGGGGGGGGGGGATTGGGGTTAATAAGGATGTGTAACACCCCGAGGCTGACAGGAACCAACTGCTTAGACTGACACCAGGCTCACCGGGGCCGGGACGGCGGGTGCACCGTGGGGCTGGCGCTGCGTTTGGCGCTGCGTTTGGCGCGGCGGGTGGACTTCATTGGGTCATTTTCTATATCGTACAATAAAGAGGACCTGTTGGCTATTTTGTCACCAAACCTCCGCTAGTATTATTCTTGAAGCGCCTGATTTGATGGCGATAACGCCTGGTCAGCCTTGGGTGGGATTTTCGGGAACCCAGGCCAAGCTTCCAATGAATTGGGCCTCTTGATCTGTGCTGAGTGTAGGAGTAGAAATTCTCTGAATCCTCCAGACGTGAGTGCGAGCTGAACATTGCGCAAGTGTCAGGGCGAGGCGGCTATTCCCACCTGACACGGCGTTCAGCGTTTAACTCTGCCAGTGCCTCTTTCCTGCCTGACTCACCCTTATGTAGAAAGACTTTTCAATGCCTGGGGGTCACAGCCGGTGGCCCCAAGCTATGATTGCGCAGGAACATCCTGACTTACCGAAAAACAACAATTCCTGATAATTCTGGTCATGAATCTGTGTGCTCATCCCAAAACATACGTGTGATGGATCACTCAGCCCCCTGGGGTCCCTGAATGGCGAACCCCATCAATAGGGTTGTGTCTGTAGAGTGGCGAACCCCATCAGTAGAGGGGTGTCTGTAGAATGGTGAACCCCATCAGTAGAGGGGTGTCTGTAGAATGGTGAATCCCATCAATAGAGGGGTGTCTGTAGAGTGGCGGACCCCATCAATAGAGGGGTGTCTGTAGAGTGGCGAACCCCATCAATAGAGGGGTGTCTGTAGAATGGTGAACCCCCTCAATAGAGGGGTGTCTGTAGAGTGGTGAACCCCATCAGTAGAGGGGTGTCTGTAGAATATTGAATCCCATCAATAGAGGGGTGTCTGTAGAGTGGTGAACCCCCTCAATAGAGGGGTGTCAGTAGAATGGTGAACCCCATCGGTAGAGGGGTGTCAGTAGAATGGTGAACCCCATCGGTAGAGGGGTGTCAGTAGAATGGTGAACCCCATCGGTTGAAGGGTGTTGGTAGAATGGTGAACCCCATTGGGGTTCACCATTCTACAGACACCCCTCTACCAATGGGGTTCACCATTCTACCAACACCCTTCGACCGATGGGGTTCACCATTCTACTGACACCCCTCTACCGATGGGGTTCACCATTCTACTGACACCCCTCTACCGATGGGTTCACCATTCTACTGACACCCCTCTATTGATGGGGTTCACCATTCTACTGACACCCTTCGACTGTTGGGGTTCACCATTCTACAGACACCCCTCTACTGATGGGGTTCACCATTCTACAGACACCCCTCAGTAGAGGGGTGTCTGTAGAATGGTGAACCCCAACAGTCGAAGGGTGTCAGTAGAATGGTGAACCCCATCAGTCGAAGGGTGTCAGTAGAATGGTGAACCCCATCAGCCAGTAGAGGGGTGTCAGTAATGACAAACTCCTATCAGTAGAGGGGCATGTCCGTAGAATGGTAAACACTGTAATAGAGGGGTGTCAGTAGAAAGGTGAACCCCATCGGTAGAGGGGTGTCAGTAGAATGGTTAACCCCATCCGTCAGTAGAGGGGTATCAGTAATGACAAACTCCTATCAGTTGAGGGGTGTCGGTAGAACGGTGAACCCCATCGGTAGAGGGGTTTCAGTAGAACGGTGAACCCCAATCAGCAGAGGGGGTGTCATAGAATGGTGAACCCTATCAGTAGTGGGGTGTCAGTAGAACGGTCACTTCTACATTGATGTGACAGGAGCCATACTGCGGACTCTTCCACCATCGAGGATTCCATCCCGGCAGCCCCTCACTGTCCCGCCACATTTTTATCATTTTACTGGTTTTCTAAGTTTATACCGAGCGGTAAATCGGGTACAAGGCAGCATTGTGTGTGACATGGCAGGAAACTATTCCGGAATGACGGGCGCTTTGTACTCCGGGAAGGGTCGCAAATAACCCGGTTAAAAGGAACAGCGCGCTCTTCTCATAATTCACATACCTTACAATCTGCGTGTTGAGTAGTTGGAATATTTGGGGCCACTCACTTAAATTGTGAAAAAATATCTCATTTATAGAGAAGTATTGCAAGGAACCCCAATGCTGCCAACATGGAGGGTTCCCATTACCTCAGAGCAGCCATTCTCAACTTGTTTTCTGTAGGGAAACTTTTGAAACCATTTTAATTTGTGGGGGAACCCCTGCTAAAGCCAATTTAGTGATCAGTGGGGTAAATGTCCCCCTTCAAGACAGCTATAAAAATCATTGGTGCCGTGCTGTTAGCTCTGCCAAGTGGCGTTGGCCCCCAAAACTATGCCAGCACCTTCAGATGGGAGGTCAATCAGCCGTAGGTCAAGGAACTCTAGAAACCCAGGAACCCAGGTTGAGAATGGTTGGTCATTGGAACCAAGCAAGGCTAACCATAAGGGGGCAGATAAGAGGTGACAGGGCTTCTCTTAAGGTCACAAATGGGACAGGCTCTCCTTTTGAAGCGTCCAGTATGGCATAGGCTCTCCTCTTGAAGGGTCTAGTTTGGCATAGGCTCTCCTTTTGAAGCGTCCAGTATGGCATAGGCTCTCCTCTTGAAGGGTGCAGTTTGGCAGAGGCTCTCCTCTTGAAGGGTCCAGTTTGGCATAGGCTCTCCTCTTGAAGGGTCCAGGTTGGGACAGGTTCTTCTCTTGAAGGGTCCAGTATGGGATAGGCTCTTCTTGAGGGCTCCAGTTTTGGATAGGCTCTTTCCTTGAAGGGTCCAGGTTGGGATAGGCTCTGTCTCATTCACCCGACTTACCACGTCTCTCCTCTCTTTGCAGCTTTATGTGGGACGATTACTCGGTGGAAGTCAGACTCAACGACTACCTGGACATCGTGTGCCCCCACTACGAGGAGAACGTCCCAGAGAGATCAGCGGAGCGCTACACCCTCTTCCTGGTGGATTATGAGGAGTACATCACCTGCAAACCGCTCTCCAAGAACCAGGTCCGCTGGGAGTGCAAAAACCCCTTCGCCCAACATGGGCCTGAGAAGTTCCGCGAAAAGTTCCAGAAGTTTACCGCCTTCAGCCTTGGGAAGGAGTTCAAGGAGGGAAACAGCTACTATTATATCTGTAAGTGGCTTTGAGATAAGGGGGGGGGGTTCAATGCACAATAAATGGGGCATTCCCGCCATCCCTGTGCTGAGTTCCCAGGTCTGTACACCCGCTGTGCCCATTATGAGGGGTTCCCACCATCCCTGTGCCCATTATGAGGGGTTCCCACCATCCCTGTGCCCATTATGAGGGGTTCCCACCATCCCTGTGCTGAGTTCCTGTGTCTGTACCCCCCACTGTGCCCATTATGAGGGGTTCCCACCATCCCTGTGCTGAGTTCTCGGGTCTGTACACCCGCTGTGCCCATTATGAGGGGTTCCCACCATCCCTGTGCTGAGTTCCCGGGTCTGTACACCCGCTGTGCCCATTATGAGGGGTTCCCACCATCCCTGTGCTGAGTTCCCGGGTCTGTACACCCGCTGTGCCCATTATGAGGGGTTCTCACCATCCCTGTGCTGAGTTCCCGGGTCTGTACACCCGCTGTGCCCATTATGAGGGGTTCCCACCATCCCTGTGCTGAGTTCTCGGGTCTGTACACCCGCTGTGCCGATTATGAGGGGTTTCCACCATCCCTGTGCTGAGTTTCCATCTCAGCACTGGGGCCCCGATGAGACAGAAGCCTCTATGGGGTGACTGAGGTCTCAGAAGACTAATGATTGGTGACATTTACGGCAGAGCCGGTTTCAATGCCCTCATTTTATTCCACTAAAGAGGAAAAAACCTGTTTTTTTTCCTGTTATCTGATTGGACTTTGGCAGTGAAAAGCGATCCGATAAGATTCCAGGTAAAGGGCGAGCGGTGAACCGCCTCCTATAATCCGCACACAATTGGCCAGAAGTCTCTGTGGGCGGAGCTTAGCTGCGTGAAAGTTGTGATCTCAGGGGAAGACGTTCTCCTGCACACAGATAAGATGAAATCTATACCACCAATAATCATAATAATAATAATAATTGATTATGATAATAAATAATAATGTGCACTGCGGTGAGATCTGGACGTGGTTGCTGATTGGTCAGGATCTAGGTTTGTATTATATAGATGTGGCATTCACGCGGTCGGCGTTAGGCGCAGAGTACACGCGGGTGCGCTGGCGGTGAGGTCCCTCCACATGGGGGGGGTTGTCTCTGGGATTTGGGGCTGTACACACAGCTGTGTTTTGGGGGATCGGCGGAGTAATCCCCGTCCTTTGTTCCAGAGGCGGCTCTCCTGGGAACGAGTCTGTGCTGGCACGGCGTGGCTCATCCCAGCGCAAGCACGGACAGGACGCCGCCGCTGTCTAGGTGGGCGTGTCAGGATAGTGCAGACAGGTCCTCTTCACAGGGATCAGCACAACAAGTTCGGGAAGGCGGGTGGGGGGGGGGGGAGGGTTCCTGTCGGGAGATTGTCCATTGTGTGCGTCAGGCGGAGGAGGGGTGGGGGTCATCCTCCAGCTGCTGACTTCTATCTCACCGTGAAATTCTCTTCTCTTTGCAGCCAAACCCATCCACCATCACGGCGACTCCTGCCTCAAGCTGAAGGTCCATGTGGCCGGCAAAGCCAGTAAGTAACCAGACGTTTGTCCACAACGCTCTACGGTTCATGTGTGGGGGGGGGGGGAGAGAAGCTGGGGCACCCAAACGCCTTAAAAAAAAATTACAAACGTCTGAACTTTTTCTAATCATATCAGACTGACTGGCTCCTGAACTCTGTGAGCTCTTGTCTAGAGCAGATGTACTGGTGCTTTCTAAGCATCCAAAATCTTCCACCAACCCAACCGCCAAGCTCCCCATCCCCAGCCAGGCCACCAACCTCCCCGTCCCAAACCAGGCCACCAACCTCCCCGTCCCAAACCAGGCCACCAACCTCCCCGTCCCAAGCCAGCCCACCAACCTCCCCGTCCCAAACCAGGCCACCAACCTCCCAGTCCCAAGCCAGCCCACCAACCTCCCCGTCCCAAGCCAGGTCTCCAACCTCCCAGTCCCAAGCCAGGTCTCCAACCTCCCCGTCCCAAACCAGGCCACCAACCTCCCCGTCCAAAACCAGGCCACCAACCTCCCTGTCCCAAACCAGGCCACCAACCTCCCCGTCCCAAGCCAGCCCACCAACCTCCCCGTCCCAAACCAGGCCACCAACCTCCCAGTCCCAAGCCAGGTCTCCAACCTCCCCGTCCCAATCCAGGCCGCCAACCTCTCTGTCTCAATCCAGGTCCCCAACCTCCCCGTCCCAATCCAGGCCGCCAATCTCTCCGTCCCAATCCAGGCCACCAACCTCCCCGTCCCAAACCAGGCCACCAACCTCCCCGTCCCAAACCAGGCCACCAACCCCCCCGTCCCAAACCCAGGCCACCAACCCCCCCGTCCCAAACCAGGCCACCAACCCCCCGTCCCAAACCAGGCCGCCAAACCTCCCGTCCCAATCCATGCCGCCAACCTCTCTTGTCTCAATCCAGGCCGCCAACCTCTCCGTCCCAAGCCAGGTCCCCCAACCTCCCCGTCCCAAGCCAGGTCCCCAACCTCCCCGTCCCAAGCCAGGTCCCCAACCTCCCCGTCCCAAGCCAGGTCCCCAACCTCCCCGTCCCAAGCCAGGCCCCCAACCTCCCCGTCCCAAGCCAGGCCACCAACCTCCCCATCCCAAGCCAGGCCACCAACCTCCCTGTCCCAAGCCAGGTCGTCAACCGGCTCCTGAACTCTGAAAGCTCGTCTGGTCCCCAATGTACTCAATGCAGCCATTGGCAAATGCATCTCAAAGAGACCAACCCCTACTCCCGATCCGACCTCCCCTCCTGAGAAGGACATTGTTCTGGCTCCAGACACCGTGGTTGTTTCTTGCCAACACAAGCACAGCTTACTCATCCGATTTCCCAGACGGAGCTCCAGCAGAATACAATTTTTCTATCATTTACCGATCTCAGCCTGACAATAGTTGTGGTGACTCAGCCGGGGGTCACACCATTCCAGGCAGACCTGATAAGAATGGGAGAATCTTCCCAGACAACCTCCTCTGATTAAGCCCATTGGGACAAAACGAGTCAAGGGGGCGGAGTCAGGCCTGGCGAGGGAGAGAATGTATTCTCTGGTGTCAATAAAGCTTGTTGAGGTTCAGAGTAGTGTTTGTATCCTATAGGAGGGTTATGGAGGTCAAAAGTCCATCAGAGATAGGTCAGGGGGAGATTTTCCAACATGCAGGCCAATTCCTGGCCCCTCCCCCCCGTGTGTCCTGACATGTTATAATGACATCTAATATTATAGGAGAGCCGATATAAACAATTTTCTCTCTCTCTCCACAGCTCAGCAGCCGCTCACCAATGTCCACACCCCGCGATCCGGAGTCCTCTCGGGTGAGTTCCCATCATGCTTTGCTGCTTGCTGTAATCAGAGCAGGGTAGGAGGTGTGGGCCCCTGGGGACCCCTCCAATGTCAGCCGCCCTATCCCGATCCCGGGAATGAGATCCAGATGCTGAGCTGTTCCCTCCCCGGCCTTGTGCCGAGCCCCAACCCTACAACGTTAAAGGGACACTCCGCATACAACTCAACTCTCACTGTTTGCTGGATGCTGCAGTGTTACCCCCACCCCCATCTCCCCCCCGCCCCACGGAGGGGGTTCCTATATCCTTCAGGATGGGGGGGGGGGGGACTCTCCGGACAGGTGATCAACCTGCCCCTCCATCTGATCACATGTCCTCCTACCTGTCCCCCGGCCCCTCCATCTGATCACATGTCCTCTCCCCTGACCCCCTCCATCTGATTACATGTCCTCTCCTCTGACCCCCCCCCCCCCCAACACCTGAATGGTCTTATGTCCTCCTCCGACCTTAAGCTTCTCTAGTTGGCCATATGTTCACCCCTCCATCTGATCACGCGTCCTTCCACCTGACCCCCAGCCCCTTTGGCTGGTCATACATCCTCCTAACTGACCCCCAGCCCCTTTGGCTGGTCATACATCCTCCTAACTGACCCCCGACCCCTTTGGCTGGTCATACGTCCTCCTAACTGACCCCCGACCCCTTTGGCTGGTCATACATCCTCCTAACTGACCCCCGGCCCCTTTTGGCTGGTCATACGTCCTCCTAACTGACCCCCGGCCCCTTTTGGCTGGTCATACGTCCTCCTAACTGACCCCCGACCCCTTTGGCTGGTCATACATCCTCCTAACTGACCCCCAGCCCCTTTTGGCTGGTCATACGTCCTCCTAACTGACCCCTGACCCCTTTTGGATGGTCATACATCCTCCTAACTGACCCCCGGTCCCTTTGGATGGTCATACATCCTCCTAACTGACCCCCAGCCCCTTTGGCTGGTCATACGTCCTCCTAACTGACCCCCGACCCCTTTTGGATGGTCATACATCCTCCTAACTGACCCCCGGCCCCTTTTGGCTGGTCATACGTCCTCCTACCTGACCCCCGACCCCTTTGGCTGGTCATACATCCTCCTACCTGACCCCTGGGCCTTCTGGCTGGTCATACGTCCTCCTACCTGACCCCCAACCCCTTTGGCTGGTCATACGTCCTCCTACCTGACCCCTGGGCCTTCTGGCTGGTCATACATCCTCCTAACTGATCCCCGGACCTCTTTGGCTGGTCTGAACCCCTGTGGTCCCTTTGGCTGGTTATACGTCCTCCTACCTGACCCCCGGTCCCTCCATCTGATCATATGTCCTCCCCCGTGACCCCTAACCCCTCCATCTAGTCACAGCTCCTCCCCCCTGACCCTCCATCAGGTGACAAGTTCTCACAACGTTCTCCTCCTCTTCTCTCTACAGACGGGCCATCAGACGACCTCCCCGGAGTCATGAAGAGCATCGCTCAGAATTCCGCCAGCAGACCCGCCTCGCTCATCGTCTTCGGACTCCTCCTCCCCCTAGCCCTGGCGCTTGGGCTGTGATGGAACCTTCCGGACTGTATACAGCAGGAGGAGACCAGACCAGTGCCAAAAAAGACACGAGTCATGTGACCAAAGAGAAGAGACGTCTGGAAGACGCACATAGCGCTTGTATGTAGCCAAAGAACCGTAACTACGGTGCACTTTCCTCCGCAGAGCTGCGCCCCCCCCCCCCCAGGTGTGCAGGCACAAGACTGACCGCCATGGCGGGGGGGAGGGGTCAATATCTCACTTAGAGTCTCGCGGGCAGAGATCTCTACCCCGACCCCCTCCCCCCTCACTCCCCCTAATCTCTATGAGATGAGAGCAATAGGTGCGCAGCTGAACCACTGACAGTATTCTGGGGCCGAGCGGCACGAAGGACGCATAGCGATCTGTACAGATGTGTATATATACAGATTTTATAGAGATATTTATAGAGGACTTTAGTATTCACTGTATAAACCACTAACTGCCAACCGCCAAACAAACCCCGCCCCTCTGGAGGAACTGGACAAACCACGCCCCCTGGAGGAACTGGACAAACCCCGCCCCTCTGGAGGAACTGAACAAACCCCGCCCCTCTGGAGGAACTGAACAAACCCCGCCCCTCTGGAGGACTGAACAAACCCGCCCCTCTGGAGGAACTGAACAAACCCTGCCTCCTGGAGGAACTGAACAAACCCCTCCCCCTGGAACAACTGGACAAACCCCGCCCCCTGGAACAACTGGACAAACCCCGCCCCCTGGAACAACTGGACAAACCCCGCCCCCCTGGGACTGGACAAACCCCGCCCACCCTGAGCGATCAACTGACCCCCCCCCACAAACCTCGTGCCTTGGGCTCTTCCTGGCCTGAGCAATCAACTGACCACCCAAACCCTGCCTCCTGGGCTCTTCTCGAGCTGAGCGATCAACTGGACAAACCCCGCCGCCTGAGCGATCAACTCGCCCCTAACCTGGAGCAACTGGACAAACCCCGCCTCCTGGGCTTTTCTCGGCCTGAGTGATCAACTGGACAAAACCCCGCCGCCTGAGCGATCAACTCGCCCCTAACCTGGAGCAACTGGACTAACCCGCCTCCTGGGCTTTCCAACCTGAACGATCAACTGACCCCCAACCCCGCCCCCTGGGCTCTTCCCGGCCTAAGCGATCAACTGACCCCCAACCTGGAGGAACTGGACAAACTCCACCCCCTGCACTCTTCTTGGCCTGAAGGATCAAATGACTCCCAAACCCCACCCTCTTCCTGGCCTGAGAGATCAAATGACTCCCAAACCCCATCCCTTTACGCTCTTCCTGGGTGGAGCAATAAGCTGATTCACAAACCCCGCCCCCTGTGCTCCTCCCGGGTGGTAAGAACGCCCCCTGTATGTGAATGTATATAGTTGGTTGTACAGAAGAGATTTATGCTTTTATAGGACTTTGTTTTCTATCTTATGTAATAAAATGTAACATTCATCCTCCGTGTCCGTTCTTGGGGGGGGGGGGGTCACATGACCTGTCACTGTGCTTTATTGTCTGGGGGGGAGGTATACTGGGGGGTCACATGACCTGTCACTGTGTTTTATTCTCTGGGGGGTATATTGGGGGGGGGATCACATGACCTGTCACTGTGTTTTATTCTCTGGGGGGGTTATATTGGGGGTCACATGACCTGTCACTGTGTTTTATTCTCCTGGGGGGTGTATTGGGGGGGGGATCACATGACCTGTCACTGTGTTTTATTCTCTGGGGGGGTTATATTGGGGGTCACATGACCTGTCACTGTGTTTTATTCTCTGGGGGGTTATATTGGGGGTCACATGACCTGTCACTGTGTTTTATTCTCCTGGGGGTGTATTGGGGGGGGGATCACATGACCTGTCACTGTGTTTTATTCTCTGGGGGGGTCACATGACCTGTCACTGTGTTTTATTCTCCTGGGGGGTGTATTGGGGGGGGGGGTCACATGACCTGTCACTGTGTTTTATTCTCTGGGGGGGTTATATTGGGGGGGGGTCACATGACCTGTCACTGTTTTATTCTCTGGGGGGTTATATTGGGGGGTCACATGACCTGTCACTGTGTTTTATTATCCTGGGGGGTGTATTGGGGGGGGGATCACATGACCTGTCACTGTGTTTTATTCTCTGGGGGGGTTATATTGGGGGTCACATGACCTGTCACTGTGTTTTATTCTCTGGGGGGTTATATTGGGGGTCACATGACCTGTCACTGTGTTTTATTCTCCTGGGGGGTGTATTGGGGGGGGATCACATGACCTGTCACTGTGTTTTATTCTCTGGGGGGGTCACATGACCTGTCACTGTGTTTTATTCTCCTGGGGGGTGTATTGGGGGGGGGGGTCACATGACCTGTCACTGTGTTTTATTCTCTGGGGGGGTTATATTGGGGGGGGGGTCACATGACCTGTCACTGTTTTATTCTCTGGGGGGTTATATTGGGGGGTCACATGACCTGTCACTGTGTTTTATTATCCTGGGGGGGTGTATTGGGGGGTCACATGACCTGTCACTGTGTTTTATTCTCCTGGGGGGGGTCACATGACCTGTCACTGTGTTTTATTCTCCTGGGGGGTGTATTGGGGGGGGGGGTCACATGACCTGCCACTGTGTTTTATTCTCTGGGGGGGTTATATTGGGGGGGGGGGTCACATGACCTGCCACTGTGTTTTATTCTCCTGGAGGGGTTATATTGGGGGGTCACATGACCTGTCACTGTGTTTTATTCTCCTGGGGGGTGTATTGGGGGGGGGGGTCACATGACCTGCCACTGTGTTTTATTCTCTGGGGGGTGTATTGGGGGGGGGTCACATGACCTGCCACTGTGTTTATTCTCCTGGAGGGGTTATATTGGGGGTCACATGACCAGTCACTGTGTTTTATTCTCCGGGGGGGTTATATTGGGGGGTCACATGGCCTGTCACTGCCCCCCAGAAGAGACCACCTCTTCTAACAATCACCCACATATGATACAAAGTATTCACTGGGACTGGACCCCCCCCCCCATCCCTATCACTCTGATAAGAATAGAGAACAATCTGCAGATCTGGCCATCTGAACTGAGACGTGTCCCCGGGGGGGGGGGGGTGTCCCCACACATCCCTTATCATCATCATCATCATCCTGCTAAATACATCCCGTCCCCGACTCAGGTCAGGATCAAAGCCACACCCTCCCCCTGCCAGGTCATATGTGGCCCCTAAGAGGCCAGGGAGGGCCCCCGCCCCCCCCCCCCCCCCACAGGACAGAGACGGCTCCCAGCAATAAAACTCATTTCCATAATTATCACCTTCACACTGCCAAATGTCAGCTTCCAGCAGAGGCTTCTCACACAGGTGTGCTTCTTCACATCCCAATAATAAGGCGGCAGGATAACGAACTACAATTATCACCCAAGATGGCGGAAATCACAGAGCATGGGGGGGGGGGGGGCTCGTGTTGGCACATTATTGGGGGTTCAGGTGAGACATACCCGGTGCTCCCCACCATCACAGGAGATCAGAGAACATTCCGGGGATTTCCTACAAAACAAACACAAAAAAAAAATGTATCATTTTCATAGAAATCTCCAGAGAGAAATATTATCATTATATTCATAGAAAGCCACGCCCCCTCCGTGTACAACCAATCAGATCCATCCCCTGTACTGTGTCTAGAGACTGCAGATATACTCTATATACAGATATATATACAGAATGTGACAAACGTAAGTACACCCCTCTTCATAGAATAATACTCAGTATGTGACAAAAGTAAGTACACCCCTTAGTGACATTTTTGTAAATCTTTCCTTCTATCTTTTCATGTGACAACACTGAAGAAAGACACTTGTCTACAATGTAAAGTAGTGAGTGTACAGCTTGTATAACAGTGTAAATTTGCTGTCCCCTCAAAATAACTCAACACACAGCCATTAATGTCTAAACCGCTGGCAACAAAAGTCAGTACACCCCTAAGTGAAAATCTCCAAATTGGGCCCAATTAGCCATTTTCCCTCCCCGGTGTCATGTGACTCGTTAGTGTTACAAGGTCTCAGGTGTGAATGGGGAGCAGGTGTGTTAAATTTGGTGTTATCGCTCTCACTCTCTCATACTGGTCACTGGAAGTACAACATGGCACCTCATGGCAAAGAACTCTCTGAGGATCTGAAAAAAAGAATTGTTGCTCTACATAAAGATGGCCTAGGCTATAAGAAGATTGCCAAGACCCTGAAACTGAGCTGCAGCACGGTGGCCAAGACCATACAGCGGTATAACAGGACGGGTTCCACTCAGAACAGGCCTCGCCATGGTCCACCAAAGAAGTTGAGGTCACGTGCTCAGCGTCATATCCAGAGGTTGTCTTTGGGAAATAGACGTATGAGTGCTGCCAGCATTGCTGCAGAGGTTGTAGGGGTGGGGGGTCAGCCTGTCAGTGCTCAGACCATACGCCGCACACTGCATCAAATTGGTCTGCATGGCTGTCATCCCAGAAGGAAGCCTCTTCTAAAGATGATGTACTAGAAAGTCCGCAAACAGTTTGCTGAAGACAAGCAGACTAAGGACATGGATTACTGGAACCATGTCCTGTGGTCTGATGAGACCAAGATAAACGTATTTGGTTCAGATGGTGACAAGCGTGTGTGGGGGCAACCAGGTGAGGAGGACAAAGACAAGTGTGTCTTGTCTACAGTCAAGCATGGTGGTGGGAGTGTCATGGTCTGGGGCTGCCTGAGTGCTGCCGGCACTGGGGGGCTACAGATCATTGAGGGGACCATGAATGCAAACATGTACTGTGACTTACTGAAGCAGAGCATGATCCCCTCCCTTCAGAGACTGGACCGCAGGGCAGTATTCCAACATGATAACCACCCCAAACACACCTCCAAGACCACCACTGCCTTGCTAAAGAAGCTGAGGGTAAAGGTGATGGACTGTCCAAGCATGTCTCCAGACCTAAACCCTATTGATCATCTGTGGGACATCCTCAAACGGAAGGTGGAGGAGCGCAAGGTCTCTAACATCCACCAGCTCTGTGATGTCATCATGGGGGAGGGGAAGAGGATTCCAGTGACAACCTGTGAAGCTCTGGTGACCTCCATGCCCAAGAGGGTTAAGGCAGTGCTGGAAAATAATGGTGGCCACACAAAATATTGACACTTTGGGCCCAATTTGGACATTTTCACTTAGGGGTGTACTGACTTTTGTTGCCAGCGGTTTAGACATTAATGGCTGTGTGTTGAGTTATTTTGAGGGGACAGTAAATTTACACTGTTATACAAGCTGTACACTCACTACTTTACATTGTAGACAAAGTGTCATTTCTTCAGTGTTGTCACATGAAAAGAGAGAAGAAAAGATTTACAAAAATGTCACTGAGGGGTGTACTTACTTTTGTCAGATACTGTATATATATATATATATATATATAGGAGACAATCGGAGACTGCAGACAGTACAGGAGAAGGTCAGGAAGTCTCTGAGAGGATGAAGATGAGGAATGTGAATTAGGCACAGAGAGAGAGAGTGGGGGAGGGGATGAGGAGATGAGAAGAGGGATGAGGATGATGAGGAGCAGGAGGGATGAGGATGATGAGGAGGGGGGATGAGGATGATGATAGAGGAGGAGGGGGGATGGGGATGATGGAGGAGGAGGAGGAGGGATGAGGATGATGATGATGGAGGAGGAGGAGGAGGAGGAGGATGATGATGGAGGAGGAGGAGGAGGAGGATGATGATGGAGGAGGAGGGGGGATGAGGATGATGATGATGGAGGAGGAGGAGGAGGATGATGGAGGAGGAGGGGGGATGAAGATGATGATGAAGGAGGGGTTATGAGGATGATGATGGAGGAGGGGGATGAGGATGATGATGGAGGAGGGGGGATGGGGATGATGATGGAGGAGGGGGATGAGGATGATGATGGAGGAGGGGGGATGGGGATGATGATGGAGGAGGGGGATGAGGATGATGATGGAGGAGGGGGGATGGGGATGATGATGGAGGAGGGGGATGAGGATGATGATGGAGGAGGGGGATGAGGATGATGATGGAGGAGGGGGGATGAGGATGATGATGGAGGAGGGGGGATGGGGATGATGATGGAGGAGGGGGGATGGGGATGATGATGGAGGAGGGGATGGGGATGATGGGAGGAGGGGGGATGAGGATGATGATGGAGGAGGGGGATGAGGATGATGATGGAGGAGGGGGGATGAGGATGATGATGGAGGAGGGGGATGGGGATGATGATGGAGGAGGGGGGATGGGGATGATGATGGAGGAGGGGGATGAGGATGATGATGGAGGAGGGGGGATGAGGATGATGATGGAGGAGGGGGGATGGGGATGATGATGGAGGAGGGGGATGGGGATGATGATGGAGGAGGGGGGATGGGGATGATGGAGGAGGAGGGGGGATGAGGATGATGATGGAGGAGGGGGATGAGGATGATGATGGAGGAGGGGGGATGAGGATGATGATGGAGGAGGGGGGATGGGGATGATGATGGAGGAGGGGGATGAGGATGATGATGGAGGAGGGGGGATGAGGATGATGAGGAGGAGGGGGGATGAGGATGATGATGGAGGAGGGGGGATGAGGATGATGATGGAGGAGGGGGATGAGGATGATGATGGAGGAGGGGGGATGAGGATGATGATGGAGGAGGGGGATGAGGATGATGATGGAGGAGGGGGATGAGGAATGATGATGGAGGAGGGGGGATGGGGATGATGATGGAGGAGGGGGGATGGGGATGATGATGGAGGAGGGGGATGGGGATGATGGAGGAGGAGGAGGATGATGAGGAGGGGGGTGAGGATGATGATGGGGGGAGGAGGTGAGGATGATGATGGAGGAGGATGAGGATGATGATGAGGAGGAGTTGTTAGTGATGAGGTGGCAGTTGATGGTGGAGGAGGAGGATGGGGATGATGAGGAGGAGGGGGGTGATGAGGAGGAGGGGGATGAGGAGGAGGAGGGGATGAGGATGATGGGGGGGTGGGGATGTGGATGATGATGGAGGAGGGGGATGAGGATGATGATGGAGGAGTGGGGGATGGGGATGATGATGGAGGAGGGGGGATGGGGATGATGATGGAGGAGGGGGATGAGGATGATGATGGAGTGGGGGGATGGGGATGATGATGGAGGAGGGGGGATGGGGCTGTGGTGGAGGAGGGTGGGGATGATGGGAGGAGGAGGGGGGTGAGGATGATGATGGTGGAGGGGGATGAGGATGATGATGGAGGAGGGGGGATGAGGATGATGATGGAGGAGGGGGGATGGGGATGGTGATGGAGGAGGGGGATGGGGATGATGATGGAGGAGGGGGATGAGGATGATGATGGTGGGGGGGATGAGGATGATGATGGAGGAGGGGGGTGGGGATGATGATGGAGGAGGGGGATGGGGATGATGATGGAGGAGGGGATGGGGATGATGGAGGAGGAGGGGGGTTGGGATGATGATGGAGGAGGGGGATGAGGATGATGATGGAGGAGGGGGGATGAGGATGATGATGGAGGAGGGGGGATGGGGATGATGATGGAGGAGGGGGATGAGGATGATGATGGAGGAGGGGGATGAGGATGATGATGGAGGAGGGGGGATGGGGGATGATGATGGAGGAGGGGGATGGGGATGATGATGGAGGAGGGGATGGGGATGATGGAGGAGGAGGAGGATGATGAGGAGGGGGGGTGAGGATGATGATGGAGGAGGATGAGGATGATGATGAGGAGGAGTTGTTAGTGATGAGGTGGCAGTTGATGGTGGAGGAGGAGGATGGGGATGATGAGGGAGGAGGGGGATGATGAGGAGGAGGGGGATGAGGAGGAGGAGGGGATGAGGATGATGGGGGAGGAGGGGGATGAGGAGGAGGAGGAGGAGGAGGGGGGATGAGGAGGAGGAGGAGGAGGGGGGATGAGGATGATGGAGGAGTTGTTAGTGATGAGGTGGCAGTTGATGATGGAGGAGGAGGAGGAGGATGGGGATGATGAGGAGGAGGGGGATGATGAGGAGGAGGAGGGATGAGGATGATGGAGGAGGAGGAGGGATGAGGATGATGGAGGAGTTGTTAGTGATGAGGTGGCAGTTGATGAGGATGATGAGGAGGGGGGGATGAGGATGATGATGGAGGAGGAGGGGGGGATGGGAATGATGGAGGAGGAGGAGGGATGGGGATGATGATGAGGAGTTGTTAGTGATGGGTGGCAGTTGATGGTGGAGGTGGATGATGAGAAGGGGGGTGAGGATGATGATGGAGGAGGAGGGGGATGGGGATGATGAGGAGGAGGGGGGATGAGGATGATGATGGAGGAGGGGGGATGAGGATGATGATGGAGGAGGAGGGGGATGGGATGATGAGGAGGAGGAGGATGGGGATGATGAGGAGGGGGGATGAGGATGATGATGATGGAGGAGGATGGGGATGATGAGGAGGGGGATGAGGGATGATGATGATGGAGGAGGAGGGGGGATGGGGATGATGAGGAGGTATGAGGATGATGATGAGGAGGAGGATGGGATGATGATGGAGGAGTTGTTAGTGATGAGGTGGCAGTTGATGGTGGAGGAGGAGGATGGGGAAGATGGAGGAGGAGGGGGGATGAGGATGAGGATGGAGGAGGGGGATGATGATGGAGGAGGAGGGGGGAGGGTGAGGATGATGATGAGGAGGGGGGATGATGATGGAGGAGTTGATTGTGATGAGGTGGCAGTTGATGGTGGAGGAGGAGGGATGAGGATGATGATGGAGGGAGGAGGGGGGATGAGGATGATGATGGAGGAGGAGGAGGGGGGATGGGGATGATGATGGAGGAGGAGGGATGAGGATGATGGAGGAGGAGGGGGGATGGGGATGATGATGGAGGAGGAGGATGAGGAGGAGGATGATGAGGTGGCAGTTGATGGTGGAGGAGGGGGGGGGATGATGATGAGGAGGAGGAGGGATGATGAGGATGATGTTGATAGTGATGAGGTGGCAGTTGATGGTGGAGGAGGGGGGGATGATGATGAGGAGGAGTATGATGGAGGAGGAGGAGGGATGATGAGGATGATGTTGATAGTGATGAGGTGGCAGTTGATGGTGGAGGAGGGGGGGGATGAAGATGATGGAGGAGGAGGGGGGATGAGGATGATGGAGGAGGGATGAGGAGGAGGGATGATGAGGATGATGTTGATAGTGATGAGGTGGCAGTTGATGGGAGGAGGGGGGGGGATGAAGATGATGGAGGAGGAGGGGGGATGAGGATGATGGAGGAGGAGGGGGGGATGAAGATGATGGAGGAGGAGGGGGGATGAAGATGATGGAGGAGGAGGGGGGATGAAGATGATGGAGGAGGAGGAGGGATGAGGATGAGGAGGAGGGATGATGAGGATGATGTTGATAGTGATGAGGTGGCAGTTGATGATGGAGGAGGAGGAGGGAGGGGGGTGAGGATGATGGAGGAGGAGGATGATGATGATGAGGAGGGATGATGGAGGAGTTGATAGTGATGAGGTGGCAGTTGATGGTGGAGGAGGGGGGGGATGATGATGAGGAGGAGTATGATGGAGGAGGAGGAGGCATGATGAGGATGATGTTGATAGTGATGAGGTGGCAGTTGATGGTGGAGGGGGGGGATGATGATGAGGAGGAGTATGATGGAGGGAGGAGGGAGGGGGATGAGGATGATGGAGGAGGAGGAGGAGATGAGGATGAGGAGGAGGAGGGATGAGGATGATGTTGATAGTGATGAAGGTGGCAGTTGATGGTGGAGGAGGGGGGGGGGATGATGATGAGGAGGAGAGAGGGATGATGGAGGAGTTGATAGTGATGAGGTGGCAGTTGATGGAGGATGAGGAGGAGGGAGGAGGAGTATGATGGAGGAGGAGGAGGAATGATGAGGATGATGTTGATAGTGATGAGGTGGCAGTTGATGGTGGAGCTCCTCCTATAGAGGAGGGGGGAGGGGTGAACACCGGACATCTTCCGTCTTCCGCCATCCTCACCCCGGCTCACCATGGACGGTCTCTGGTTCCTCTCCGCCGCCTGTATCCTCTTCACCGTCGCGATGTTCTCCAGCGGCCTGTGAGTGTCTCCGGATCCCCGGCCTCGAGTGACTCTCCGTCCGGCCCGCTCCGCCCCCCTCCCCGGGCAGCGCTCCCCGCCAGTCCCCGGATCTCCGGCCTTCTCCCCTCCCCCTCCAGCCGTGTCCTCCCCGGAGAATCCTCTAATAGGACGGAACAGTCATCCCTATAAGACGGGAACATTCATTACACACATTCCGGGGCTGAATAAAGAGCTCATTACCCCCAACCAGACCTAATGTGCCCCCAGAGAGCCTCTCAGTGTTATCATTTGTCCCCCCGGGGGGGTATAATGGTGGCAATCTGCCCCCCCCCCAGAGCCAGGGGGAGACCTTCCTCCACAACCCCCTGTACATCATCCGTCCTCCTCCCGTGTCTCCCCCTCCTCCTCCGTGTCCCCCCTCCTCCTCCGTGTCCCCCCCCCTCCTCTCCCATATCCCCCCTCTGTCCTCCTCCACGTCCCCCCGTCCCCCCCCGTCCTCCTCCGTGTCCCCCCGACCTCCTCCTCCATATCCCCCCTTCGTCCTCCTCCTCCGTGTCCCCCCCCTCCTCTCCCATATCCCCCCTCTGTCCTCCTCCGCGTCCCCCCCGTCCTCCGTGTCCCCCCCCCGTCCTCCTCCTCCGTGTCCCCCCGACCTCCTCCTCCATATCCCCCCTTCGTCCTTCTCCTCCGTGTCGTCCCGTCTGTCCTCCTCCTCCGTGTCGTCCCCCATCCGTCGTCCTCCTCCATGTCCCCCCCGTCCTCCGTGTCCTCCGTCCTCCTCCGTGTCGTCCCCGTCTGTCCTCCTCCTCCGTGTCGTCCCCGTCTGTCCTCCTCCTCCTCCGTGTCGTCCCCCGTCCCTCCTCGTCCTCCGTGTCGTCCCCGTCTGTCCTCCTCCATGTCGTCCCCCATCTGTCCTCCCCTGTGTCGTCCCCCATCCGTCGTCATCCTCCTCCTCCTCCATGTCCCCCCCCTCCGTCCTCCTCCGTGTCCTCTGTCCTCCTCCGTGTCGTCCCCGTCTGTCCTCCTCCTCCTCCGCGTCGTACCCGTCTGTCCTCCTCCTCCTCCGTGTCGTCCCCGTCTGTCCTCCTCCTCCGTGTGGTCCCCCGTCCCTCCTCCTCCTCCGTGTCGTCCCTCCTCCTCCTCCGTGTCGTCCCTCCTCCGTGTCGTCCCCCGTCCCTCCTCCTCCTCCTCCGTGTCGTCCCCTGTCCCTCCTCCTCCGTGTCGTCCCCCCGTCCCTCCTCCTCCTCCGTGTCGTCCCTCCGTCCCTCCTCCTCCTCCATGTCGTCCCCCGCCCCTCCTCCTCCTCCGTGTCGTCCCTCCTCCTCCTCCGTGTCGTCCCTCCTCCTCCTCCGTGTCGTCCCTCCTCCGTGTCGTCCCTCCTCCTCCTCCGTGTCGTCCCCCGTCCCTCCTCCGTGTCGTCCCCCGTCCCTCCTCCGTGTCGTCCCCCATCCCTCCTCCTCCGTGTCGTCCCTCCTCCTCCTCCGTGACTTCCCCCCGTCCCTCCTCCTCCTTCGTGTCGTCCCCCCATCTTCCTCCTCCATGTCGTCCCCCCATCCTCCTCCTCTGTGTCGTTCCCCCGTCCCTCCTCCTTGTCGTCTCTCTGTCCTCCCCCATCCGTCGTCCTCCGTGTCGTCCTCCATGTCGTCCGTCCTCCTCCGTGTCGTCCTCCATGTCGTCCGTCCTCTGTGTCGTCCCCCCGTCCGTCCTCCTCCGTGTCGTCCCCCCCCCGTCCGTCCTCCTCCGTGTCGTCGTCCTCCGTGTCGTCGTCCCCCCGTCCGTCCTCCTCCATGTCGTCGTCCCCCCGTCCGTCCTCCGTGTCGTCGTCCCGCCGTCCGTCCTCCTCCGTGTCGTCGTCCCGCCGTCCGTCCTCCGTGTCGTCCCCCCCTGCCGTCCGTCCTCCGTGTCGTCCCCCCTCCGTCCGTCCTCCTCCGTGTCGTCCCCCCGCCGTCCGTTCTCCTGCGTGTCCTCCCCCCATCCGTCTTCCTCCGTGTCCTCCCCCCGTCCGTCCTTCTCCTCTGTGTTGTCCCCCCGTCCTCCTCCTCCTCCTGTGTCATCCCCCGTCCTCCTCTGTGTCGTCCCCACGTCCTCCTCCTGTCGTCCCCATGTCATCCTTCTCCTGTCGTCCCCCGTCCTCCTCCTCCTGTCGTCCCCCCGTCCTCCTCCTCCTCTGTGTCGTCCCCCCGTCCTCCTTCTCCTCCTCTGTGTCGTCCCCCGTCCTCCTCCTCCTCTGTGTCGTCCCCCCGTCCTCCTTCTCCTCCTCTGTGTCGTCCCCCCGTCCTCCTTCTCCTCCTCTGTGTCGTCCCCCCGTCCTCCTTCTCCTCCTCTGTGTCGTCCCCCCGTCCTCCTTCTCCTCCTCTGTGTCGTCCCCCCGTCCTCCTTCTCCTCCTCTGTGTCGTCCCCCCGTCCTCCTCCTCCTCTGTGTCGTCCCCCCGTCCTCCTCCTCCTCTGTGTCGTCCCCCCGTCCTCCGCCTCTGTGTCGTCCCCCCGTCCTCCTCCTCTGTGTCGTCCCCCCGTCCTCCTCCTCTGTGTCATACCCCCGTCCTCCTCCTCCTCCTGTGTCGTCCCCCCGTCCTCCTCCTCCTCTGTGTCGTCCTCCTCCTCCTCTGTGTCGTCCCCCCGTCCTCCTCCTCCTCTGTGTCGTACCCCCGTCCTCCTCCTCCTCTGTGTCGTCCTCCTCCTCTGTGTCGTCCTCCTCCTCTGTGTCGTCCCCCCGTCCGTCCTCCTCCTCTGTCATCCCCCCGTCCGTCCTCCTCCTCTGTGTCATCCCCCCGTCCGTCCTCCTCCTCTGTGTCATCCCCCCGTCCGTCCTCCTCCTCTGTGTCATCCCCCCGTCCGTCCTCCTCCTCTGTGTCATCCCCCCGTCCGTCCTCCTCCTCTGTGTCATCCCCCGTCCGTCCTCCTCCTCTGTGTCATCCCCCCGTCCGTCCTCCTCCTCTGTGTCATCCCCCCGTCCGTCCTCCTCCTCCGTGTCCTCTCATCTGTCTCTAGTCCTTCTCCGTCCGTCTCCATGTCTTCCGTGTCCTCCCATTCTTCTCCAGGTCCTCCTGTCTATCTCCGACTCCTCCTCCATGTCCTTTTGTTCTTTCCCTATCTGCCACCATCTATCGTCTTCCATCCTTC
>JBBGZY010003597.1:0-24157 GCA_037952925.1 Lithobates clamitans
GAAAGGGGAGGGGAAGAAAGGGGGAAAGGGGAGGGGAAGAAAGGGCGAAAGGGGAGGGGAAGAAAGGGCGAAAGGGGAGGGGAAGAAAGGGCGAAAGGGGAGGGGAAGAAAGGGCAAAAGGGGAGGGGAAGAAAGGGCGAAGGGGGTGAAGGAGAGAAGAAAGGAGGAGAGGGCGAGAGGGGGAAAATAGGAGGAGAGGGCAAGAGGGGGAAAAAAAAAAAAAAAGGAGGAGAGGGCGAGAGGGGAAAAATAGGCAAGTATATATATATATCTTTCATACACCAGGTAGGATAAGTGTTGGGGGGGGGGTTAAGAACAGTTTAAGAAAAAAAAAGGGGGAGTGGCACTCTCTCTTATTCTATAAGCAACAGAAAATTGAGGGGGTCTAACCCTTCCCTACTCCACTGTTTACGTTTCAAGGTCTGATAAAATGTTGTGAACTGACTAAAAAAGGAATAGCGTCATAACCCCCTGAAAGGGCGAGCTGGCTCAAACCACCTCACAAATGTTGGAATAACTCATAACAGCGCCCCCTTCCTTCAATTCCCGAGATGAGCAAAACTGTACAGATCTGCCAAAATTGATAATCTGACATAAAAGTCAGATATCACTGGCACTCTGGTTAATGTAGCACACGCTGTCCCCCCTTTAAGACCACAAGAGAGTCGAAAAGGGTCTACTGGTGTGCGGCGCACCTTCATCTGAGACATAAGGGCTCCTCTGCCACCCTGTCCCACCCGCTGACTGGACAATGAAAGAAGAGCGATACAGTGATGATAGGGTTAGAGAGAGGGAAAAAGAGGAGGGGAAAAAAAAAAAGAAGGGAAAAAAAAAAGAAGGGGAAAAAAAAAAAGAGAAAGGGAAAAATAAAAAAGGAGGGTGAGAGAGGGGAGGGCGAGGAAGAGGAGAGAGGGGAAAAAGGAGGAAGGAGAGAGGGGGAGAGAGAGAGAGAGAGAGAGAGACACACACGTTTCACACAGGGGCGACTTGTCAGGCGACTTAGCCACCTGACAAGTCGCCTCCCGTTCTGTACAATGGAACCGTTCTAATAGGAGCGACGCAAGTCGCTCCGACTTAGAAAAAGGTTCCTGTACTACTTTAGGGCGACCTGCATAGACTTCTATACAGAAGTCGTTTTGCAAGTCACCGCGGAAGTCGTGCCGCCCCTGTGTGAACCGGGGAGGAGAGAGAGAGAGAGAGAGAGGGGGGGAGAGAGAGAGAGAGAGGGGGGGGGGGGAGAGAGAGAGAGAGAGGGGGGGAGAGAGAGAGAGAGAGGGGGGGAGAGAACAAGAGAGAGGGGGGGAGAGAGAGAGGGGGGGAGAGAGAGGGGGGAGAGAGAGAGGGGGGGAGAGAGAGGGGGGGAGAGAGAGGGGGGGAGAGAGAGAGGGGGGGGGAGAGAACAAGAGAGAGAACAAGAGAGAGAACAAGAGAGAGGGGGAGAGAGAACTAGAGAGAGAACAAGAGAGAGAACAAGAGAGAGAACAAGAGAGAGGGGGAGAGAGAGAGGGGGAGAGAGAGAGGGGGAGAGAGAGAGGGGGAGAGAGAGAGGGGGAGAGAGGGGGGGGAGAGAGAGGGGGGGAGAGAGAGGGGGGGAGAGAGAACAGGAGAGAGAACAAGAGAGAGGGGGAGAGAGAGAGGGGGAGAGAGAGAGGGGGAGAGAGAGAGGGGGAGAGAGAGAGGGGGAGAGAGGGGGAGAGAGGGGGAGAGAGAGAGAGGGGGGAGAGAGAGAGAGGGGGGAGAGAGAGAGAGATAGGGGGGGAGAGAGAGGGGGGGAGAGAGAGGGGGGGAGAGAGAGAGGGGGGAGAGAGAGAGGGGGGAGAGAGAGAGAGAGAGAGAGAGAGAGAGGGGGAGAGAGAGAGAGAGAGAGAGAGAGAGAGAGAGAGAGAGTGAGAGTTTTGGGGCAAGGAAAGAAAGACGGGTGAGATATAGAGGACAATACTGAGAAGGAATGAGAAGTACAGGAATTAGGACTTTAGGAGTGTACTCACCAAGGGAGTGGACGAGGAAGTTCTAACTGTGGAGGGCACAGGCGTCTGGTGCTGGGAGGGTAAAGTACTGCAGGAGAGACGGACAAAGCAGGTAAGTATTAATCCCAAAGACTAATGACTAATAAATTTCCGGACGCCGGACGCCGCACCCTACCTGCTCAGCTGTGTAGATGCAGGTGGATTCTGCAGCTCCTCATTGTGGCTCAGACCACTGAGCTGGCTGGAGTGGGAACCAGCCGTGGTCAGTAAGGAGGATGCAGAGACGGGGTCACTAAGAGCGGAGATGCTGGGTGCAGACGACGAATCTGTTTTCACCGAGGGGGTTGTGGATACTGTAAGTAGTAGATAAAAATATATGCAAATTATAAACAAACCACTGTCCATATTTCAGCTTCCATCCAATGAGCCTTAACCCGTTCCCTCCTCCCCTTTCCAAAAACCTATGCTAACCTAACCTGTGTATGAAAGACAAATATAAATATATATATATATATATATATATCTATATATATATATATATATCTATATATATATATATATATATCTATCTATATATCTCTATCTCTATCTAATCTGCTCTGGTCATGTGATCCGGCTCCTGTGTCAGGGTGGGAGAGGGCACCGCCAACAACGGATGGGCCATTGAAGCCTTTGGGTGATGTCACTGCTGCAGGCTTTGCTAGCCGTTGTTGCAGCGCTCTCTCCTCTCCCCTGCAGTTGCCGCTGGATGACACAGGGGATGATGTGACCAGAGTGGGTTGGAGATTCCCTTGAGATAAGTGAGCAATGCTGTACAGATCCGCCATAACTGATAATCTGACATAAAAGTCGGATATCATTGGCACTCTGGTTAATATAGCACACGCTGTCCCCCCTTTAAGACCACGAGAGAGTCGGAAAGGGTCTACTGGTGTGCAGAGCACCTCCATCTGAGACATAAGGGCTCCTCGGTCACCTTGTCCCACCTTCTGATTGGACAATGAAAGAAGAGCAATACAGTGATGATGTTATTTGCCCTCATTAGGACCGGAGCAACCTCATGACGTCGCTTCCAGTCTAGGGCGGAAGTAAACAATTTTTTTTTTTTTAAAAGCAAAAGATCAAATTGTTTTTTTTTCTCTTTTGCTTTCAAAGGTAGCGGAGAAATTTGGGGTCTTATAAACCCCCAGATCTCATGGAAAAAAGACCTGTCTTTCCTTATTTCTATTATAAGGGATGTTTACATTCCTTGTAAAAGAAATAAAAGTGATAAAAAAAAAAAAAAAAATGATATATAAGTAAAGCGCCCCCATCCCTCTGTGCTCGTGCGCAAAAGCGAACACTTACGTAAGTTGCGCACACGCCACACACATGAGGTATCACCACAAATGTTAGAGGGAGAGCAATAATTCTAGTACTAGACCTCCTCCCAAACTCTAAACAGGTAACCTGTAAAAGTTTCTTAAAAGCGTCGCCTATGGAGATTTTTTTAGGTACCGCAGTTTGTTGCCATTCCACAGGCGTGTGCAATTTTAAAGGGTGACATGTTAGGTATCTATTTACTCGGTGTAACATCTTTTACAAAAAGAAAAATGTGGGGTTTTTGGCCATTAAAATTTATTAAAAAGTTTTTTTTTATAATTTGTTTGAAAAACTAGTGCATAAACACCATAAAAAATTGTAACGATCGCCATTTTATTCTCAAGGGTCTCTGCTAATGAAAATATATATATATATCTACACATATACACACACATACATACATATACACACACACACACGTAAAAGACTTTCACTGTAATAACTTACATTCTGCAGACACAGAGGCCTGCATGGCGGGAGGTTGCGTTGAGCTGAAGCCGTTCTATAAAAAGGAAAAAAAAAAAAAAAAGATAAAAATGAATATAAATACCCCGGCATGGCAGGCACCCTTACACGGGGGACCACCGAGATCCCAGCCAGCTCCCATAACACAGACGTACCTTGGATTGGCCGAGTTCCTTCTGCGGGGACGAGGTGGAGGAAGAGATGGGATACCGCCGCGTCTGCGTAGACCTCTGCTCGTATAAAGGCCCCTGAGAAGTGCCTTGTGAGGTATAGGTTGCGCTCTGGATGCCGCTAGCTTGGAAGGCAGACTCCGGGCTCTGACTGCTGACCGCAGAGCTGGACAACTCACTGCGAGGAGGAGGAGGAGAAGAGAGAGGTCAGAATCGTGCCGCATGATGAGAACGGCGCTCGGTCGTGTGTGCGCTCGGCAAAAAGAGCCACGGAAGCTTCCGTGGTGTCAATTGCAAGTGCTGCTTTGCTTTTGCACAAACTGTCCCCCCTTTGTGGCTACGGGGGAAGCCGGAAAGGGTCTACTGTTGTGCTACACAGATGTGTTATCACATGTATATCAGATCCAGATCTGGGGGCGCTGAGAGGTGACCGCATTGTGCATGCTAAAAGTGAGCGCTAAGTGGGAGGAGTCTGCTTTTACTTTGCGGTTGCAGTAAGTCTCAGTGTGTCGCAACAGCACTGCGTCCTCCTTGCTGTGCATGTTATCTCTCAATCCCAGCAAACTAATAACCCAATTCAGATCATCTAGAACCAGGCTGGCTGGTCGCCTCTGGCAGTGGAGGACATGGATGACATGCCTAGGCACCTGGGTCACATGCCCACACTAGAGGATCTTGGGTAAGCATTTTCTGCCCCACATTTCATGGGCGGCTGGGAGTATCTTATCTGACAACCGGTCCAAGTGCAAGAGAGTCCATAAATAATTAAGTATTAAAATATCCAAAGCATTATTTGGTGAATCCCACACCAGAAACGTGCCTCTCTTCCACCACACAGGCACACTAGGGGGCTTACCAAATATGTATAACTCTCAAATTATAGATATAATGTGCAGTAAGATGTAGCAGGCATCAAGCTCGTGCCGACACCGGAAGACGTCATCCATGACGAAACCTGTTGGGACGTCATCACATCCCCGGAAGTGTGGTTTTTAAGTGTTGAGGGTGTATATTGACAGTGCTGTTTATTTGTTTACACTTGTAAGTGCATTTTAATTGTATTAAGAAACAAGTTTATGGGGTTTTTGAGAGCCTGGTCACCTTTCTTCTTTATACATGCATGCATTAAGTGTTACTCGTGAGGCATTTCCCTCTTTGGGGTGTCTGGAGGCGAGCTGGAGTCCTGGAGTAACAATGGCTACATTTATACAGCACATTATATGACTTCTCTATAATTTTGAGAGTCATACATGTTTGGTAAGCCCCCCTAGTGTGTCTGTCTGGTGGCGGAGACCATTCTGGCATGGGGGTTAACTGTATACTTGCATGCAAATTATAGAGAAGTTATATAATGTGTAGTATGTAGCCATTGTTACACCAGGCTTCCAGCTCGCCCCCAGTGTCCGGACCCCCCCGAAGAAGGAAGTGCCTCATGAGCACCACACTCAATGCATGCGGGTATGTTAAGAGAGGAGACCCAGAGCTCCAAAATAGTGTAAAACCCAAAAACTTGTTTCCTAATACAATAAAAATGCACTCACAAGCGTAAACAAATGGACAGTGCTGTCAATATACACCCTCAAAATCAAAAGCTGCACTTCCGGGGACGTGATGACACCACAACACATGGCTCCACCCAATGCGTTTTGTCATAGATGACGTATTCCAGGGCACAGACAGGGTTCGGGGGGTGTCCGGACACTGGAGGCGAATTAGAAGCCAGGTGTAACAAACAGCTAGCATCTATACTCTGTATTGTATGACTTTTTCTACAGGTCAAGTGGTTTTAATACAATTAAAATGTACACCAGGGGGGCTAACCAAATATGTATGAATCTCAAATTCTAGTTACTCCTCATTTAACCACCGCTTGGACTTACCATCAGCTCTTCACACTCCAACGACCCGCTATACATCGTTGTATTGTACAGTACAGAATTTGTTTGTGTTCTGCACTTATGCAAATTAAAACATTATTAAGCTGGAGTTTTGTGTTTAGACCTTTTTTTTTCACAATACTGTAGTTAAGAATGCTTAAAAATACTTGTAGCTCCTTGTTTAACGACTAATTCCTTAAACGACCTGTTCGTTGGAACGGAACATGGTCATTAAATGAGGAGAGCCTGTATAATGCGCAGTAAGATGTAGCCATTGCTAAACCAGGGTTCTAGTGTGTCCCAAGAAGACAGCCACGACGAAACGCATTGGCCGAAGCCATATGTCGTCACGTCCTCCCAAGTGTAAACAAATAGACAGTGCTGTCAGTATACACCCTTGAAACCGAAAAAGCCACACCTCTGGGTACGCAATGACGTCCCAACATATGGCTCCGCCCAACGTGTTTCGTCATAGATGGCGTCTTTCGGTGACAAGCTAGAAGCCTGGTTTAGCAACGGCTACATCTCACTGCGCTTTATATTTATAATTTGAGTCATACATTAGTGAGCCCCCTGGTTTGCCGCTCTGGTGGCTGAGACATTTCTGGCATGGTTTGAATGTGACGGTAAATCAAATCTAGATAGAAAACAACGTTATAAGGAAACAAAGTAATGGAAGGCTGAAGTACCTTGCCGGGCTGGTATACAAGCTGTTCTGTGATTGGCTCACTGTAGCGTTCGTGGTTGCAGAAGACTCGTATTCCTGTAACACCGGCTCCGATCCAAACTGAAAAGCACCAAACTGCAGGTTCAGCCCGGAGATGTCAGCCGTGCCGGGCATCTCCACTGCCAACGCCGGAATCTGTGGGCACAGAAAGGTGAACTATGATGGCAGAAGAGGGTAAAATCACTGCATTCATTGCATTTAAGGTAAACAAAAATAAAAAACAGGAGCTGAATGATACTTCAACAGCTTCCAACAAAGCTTGCTGAAAGCTCTGCCAAAGCTTACTGTTCGCACACACTCTACTCTTATTCAAGCTGAAGTCCGTGTGAAACAGACCTTTCTGCTTTCATAGGTGACACTGAGGGTAGCAGAAGCCTTTGGCTCTTGCTGTTGTCATACTCTTGAGGAGGGAGGCGTGGCTTACCAAAGCTGTGTGTCTACGGACACACACAGCCCGGAACAAGAGCGCACGTGCATGGGGGCCTCCTTACCACTTTACTTGCTATAGAGGCAACTGGAGGAAGGAAATGCTGAAAAATATCAATGGGGGGGGGGGGCAGGAACTGGTGGACGAGGAAAGGGGGACCTCTCTGTGCATTGTTGTTGCACAGAGTAGATAAGCATAACCTCTTTCATTTAACCCCTTCCTGCCCAGGCCAGCTTTCAGTGCTGTCACTTTTTAAATGACAATTGCGCTGTCATGCTACGCTGTACCCAAACTACATTTTTTATCATTTTGTTCCCACAAATAGAACTTTCTTTTGGTGGTATTTGATCACCTCTGTGGTTTTTATCTTTGGCTAAACGAATAAAAAAACTAAAGATTTTGAAAAAAAAGTTTTTGTTTCTGTTATAAAATTTTGTAAATAAGTTTCCTCCTTCACTGATAAGGTGGCACAGATATGTAGCACTGATGGGCATTAATAGGTGGCACTGAAAGGCTGCACCGATGGGTACTTATGGGTGGCACTGATAGACGGTACTGATAGGCGGCACTGAAAGGCATCACTGGTGGCACTGGCAGGCATTTAGAATTGGCACTGATAGGCGGCACTGATAGGCATCCCTGGTGGCACTGGCAGGCATTGGAGTGGGCACAGATTGGCATATCCCTGGTGGTCTAAGGTGGCATACCTGTTGGCCCAGTGTGGTGGGCATACTGGTGGTCCGGGGGGGCATTGCTGATAATCAGCACAGACCCCCCCCCCGTCAGGAGAGCAGCCAATCGGCTCTCCTCTACTCGCGAGTGAGAAAAAGCCGATCAACGGCTCTTCCTGTTTACATCGTGATCAGCCGTGATTGGACACGGCTGATCACGTGGCAAATAGAGATCGGTGTATCGGTGTGTCAGACTGATACACAGCACCACCGATCGCCAGGGATGCGCGCTCCCTACGGGCGCGAGAAGGCTGTTATCCTGCTGGACGTCATATGACGCCCAGTCGGGATAACTGAACCACTGCCCAGCCATCATTCTGCTATAGGCCAGGCAAAAGTGGTTAAAAAAAAAAAATAAAAATAAAAAAAAATAGCGTTTAGCTTCACTTTAACGGAATCTATGGTAAAATACGAAGGCGGCCATTGATTGCTTCCTCCAATTATCTGGCCTTAATACTTCGAGCTGCTGACCTGGGACAGCCATGCAAATCAGCCACACATTTGTTTCAGGTCCGAAACAGGAAAAAAAAATGAAGTCATGAAAGTGTAAAAAGTCAGTAATGGAACCCGGGTAAGGCCTATCTACAGTTGGTCAAATCCCAGAAGCCAACGCAAGATAATGCCACGTGTGACTCTCTCCTACAATAGGCCAGAAGCCACATGTAGGTGGGGATGGGGGGGTACTCCAAAGTCATGACCTGGGGGGCTTGGCACCGGGGCTCCACTTTCCGCTACCATCGGGCGGCGCTCTAACCTTAGACGTGAGGGAGGCCTTCTTTTTCTGAACCTTCATCTTTTGGTGGGTAGGTTGGGGACTTCCCGACTGGTTCTCCGATGACACCGGGGACATCTGCGTGGGGTGGCTGCTCTTGCCGGTTAGAGGCGAGGAAGGGCACACCGGCCCCGCGGATGGTGTGCTAGTCACCGGCGCTTTCTCCTGAAGGTACGCCTCCATCATAGCGGAAGTCGGTGGGAACGCCTGCCGCTTGTTGAATGGATCGGAGGGGCTCTTGAGATCTGTACAAAAAAAAAAAAAAAGGGGGGGGGGGGAGAAGATTTAAGTTAAAGGGCTCCTTTGAATTTTACAAATCAAATGGAAAGTTAACACTTTGATATTCCACAAACACTTAATTGTGATCCTCATATCTGGATCTTTGCTGACACCTAGACGTTAGAATTGTCTGTTTAAAATAAATAAAAAATGACTTCCTGGACTTGAAGTGGAGATATCAGTCCAGTAGCTTTCTTTTTCAGTCACCAAATTTTCTGTTGTAAAAGCCATCCTAGCAGTCGAATAGCTGCTGGATTGCTCTCACAGGTAGCAGAAAAGGGCGACCCCCCCTCCTCTCACCATCCACCAACGCTTTTCCAGGCTCTCCTTTGTGATTGGGGAGCCCGAGATTTGATCCAGAGGTTCCGCCAGGTTTTACCACAAAGCTGGCTGTGGACCAGATGGATCCCCAGCCATCTCTATGATCCTGGGAGGCCGGAAGTGACATCATGACGGACTCTGGCACACGTAAACAACGCCATTTTTTATTTCAGGAAAGCATTGATCAATGTTTTTTGGGGTCTTATAGACCCCAGATGTTACCATAAAGAGGACATGTCATGACTTCTTTCTATCACAAGAGATGCTTATATTTCATTAGGAATGTAAAAAAAAAATTTGAAAAAATTTTGCCACAAACGTTATAACGAGAGCAATAATTCTAGTGCTAGATCTTCTCTAACTCTAAACTGGTAACCTGTAAAATAAAAAAAAACGTAAAGCATCCCCTATTAAAGTACCATAGGTGCCATTCCACAAGCGTGCGCATTATATAAGCCTAACATATGGGATATCTATTTACTTGGCTTAACATCTTTAATATTTAACCTAAAAATTGGAGTATATATGTTGTGTCTTTTTCGGTTTACTATTAACCACTTCCTGCCCATATGACGTCCTGGACTTTGAGTGGCGATATCTGAATCATCCAGATATCATCTTTTTTTTCAGCCAGCGATTCCTTGCATCGTATGAACAATCATAGCGGCAGTTAAGCCACTTGATCGTTCTAACAGGTGGCGGGGGAGGCCTTACTGGTGCTTTTCCCGGCTTGCCCACCTGTGATTGGCGAGCTGGAGAACGAATCTGGTCGCTGCCAGAAGTTTAATTTGGGGCCCCTAGCGTTAATGGGCCGAGATATTCAGTCCCAAGCTGGCCCATATACCCCATTGACTCCAACGTTAAGCCCAAATTTGTTTAGGCAAGGGTGGCGGTTTGGACCCGGTGACTTTTGGGGACCCGGTACCGGCCAGCCATAGGTCCCCTGGACCCCAAATTTTGCACAGGAGTTCCTCAACACTGGGGCCCCAAAGTCGATACGGGGCCCCCAAAATCACTCAGAGCTAAAACACTCTGGTAACTTGGCGGGCCCGGTACCAGCTGGCTGAAGGTCCCATATTTGGACTATATGTAACCTAGATGGTCCCCAGTTATCTCTATGACCCTCGGAAGCCCGGCGCGATGTTATGACATCACGTCCGGGCTGGTGAGCATAAATAATGTTATTCAATTAAAAAACAAAGCTTTAGTATCACTTTGAAAGGACGGTCTCATGCGGCAGACAAAAACCCATACATGACCCATCAAGATCTTACCAAACTGCCCCAGGGATGGCGGTTGTGCTGCGGCGCTCAGGTCCCAGGTGTTGTTACCGGGTGCGTCAGACTGCGAGTGTTGGGCTGCCAGCTGCGCCAGGGCCTGCGCCGTCTTGAACTGCTCCAAGAACTGCGATCCTGTGGTGCTGCTGCTCTTGTGATCTCCGTCTCCAAAGCCCTTACTCAACATGCCGACCTGCAAGACACGAGTCAATATTAGACGGGTGATAATAACCCAACAAAAAAAATACAACAACCACCTCGTCTCAGAACAAGGTGGCCAAATAGTTTTACACAAAGCGCCAAGTACTGTAGTTGCCACATCCAGATCTATCCAGCCGGTGGAACAGCAGGCAGACTCTGCAGTAACGGTTAATCTTGCATGCGCTGTCCCCCCCTCAGAGGCTACTGATACAGCTACAAGGGGTCAACTTGGCATGCATCACAGAACAATTCCACCTCAAACTTTATTACCAGTCATGGCAAAGGTAATTTAAAAAGCTTTAGAGCTCAAATATTTTAGGAATGGGCCCCCCAAGAATCAACATGGGGAGTTGCTTTGGAACCCCAGAAAGTTGCTATTTCCATAAGAACCTTCACAATTATTTTCCTGTACAATTACTGGATGGGACGTCAGATGCTTTCATTTTAAACATTTTATAAAAAAAAAAAAAAAAACACACACACACACACACACACACACACACACACACTATATTTACATTTTTTCCCATCAAGCTGTATATGCTTTCCCCATCTCTCACCACCTAAAGTCATGGTCACATGATGCGCCAGTACTACGCCTCTTTACGGAATGTAGGGGTCCTACATTGGGTGTCCATGTCACTGCCTGCATGACGTAGCTACTTACTAAGCTGTTCAGCAGGGGTGTCCTCTCAGGATCCAGAAGAGAATCAGTGCAAGGGGACTGTCTGGGATCACCTGGGGTCAGGAGTGGGGATCGGATGTTGGGTTTCAGGAGTGGGGATCGGGACGAAGATCGGCTGGGTTTCAGGAGTGGGGATCGGGACGAAGATCGGCTGGGTTTCAGGAGTGGGGATCGGCTTGATTCAGGAACGGGGGATCAGGTTCAAGGTTCGGCTGGATTCAGCAGCAGGGATCGGTTGGATTCACGAGCAGGGATCGGGTTCAAGGACCGGCTGGGTTCAGGAACAGGTCTGGGATTGGCTGGATTTCGGAATGAGGATAGGCTGGGTTCAGGAACGGGGATCGGGACGGGTATTGGCCGGGTTCAGGAACGGGGATCGGGACTGGTATTGGCCGGGTTCAGGATTGGGGATCGGGACGGGTATTGGCCGGGTTCAGGCCGGGTTCTAGGGACGGGGGATCGGGCCAGGTTTTAGGGACGGGGGATCGGGCCAGGTTTTAGGGACGGGGGATCGGGCCAGGTTTTAGGGACGGGGGATCGGGCCAGGTTTTAGGGACGGGGGATCGGGCCAGGTTTTAGGGACGGGGGATCGGGCCAGGTTTTAGGGACGGGGGATCGGGCCAGGTTTTAGGGACGGGGGATCGGGCCAGGTTTTAGGGACGGGGGATCGGGCCAGGTTTTAGGGACGGGGGATCGGGCCAGGTTTTAGGGACGGGGGATCGGGCCAGGTTTTAGGGACGGGGGATCGGGCCAGGTTTTAGGGACGGGGATCGGGCCAGGTTTTAGGGACGGGGATAGGGCCAGGTTTTAGGGACCGGGATCGGGCCAGGTTTTAGGGACCGGGATCGGGCCAGGTTTTAGGGACCGGGATAGGTTTTAGGGATGGGGATCGGGCCAGGTTTTAGGGACCGGGATAGGTTTTAGGGACCGGGATCGGGCCGGGTTCAGGGACGGGGATCGGGCCGGGTTCAGGGACGGGGATCGGGCCGGGTTCAGGGACGGGGATCGGGCCGGGTTCAGGGACGGGGATCGGGCCGGGTTCAGGGACGGGGATCGGGCCGGGTTCAGGGACGGGGATCGGGCCGGGTTCAGGTCCTACTCCTTTCTCTACCAAAAACTAATACAGCCTGTGCCCAGTCACCTGCAGGTGGCAGCATAGCCCTATAGCAATGGATGTGAAGATGCCCTGTAAGTCCCGAGATGCACAATAGAGTTTCATTTTAAAGATCTACCAAAGACTATCTTGGTGTTCTATGACAACAATGTCCCCCGGACTCCACACCGATAACCCCCGGCACTGACCATGCTGTGGTGGGAGAAGGAGCTGCCGGGGCTGTTCTGTGGGAGGCCGCTCTGCTTGGAGTTGCTGAAGACGAGAGGTTGGGCCAGGTTGGGGTTCTGTGATGACTCCAGTGAGGAGGCCTCGTTCTCCGCAGAAGGGTTTTTTCCCAGGAGCACGGCCAGGTCAATCCTGCGGAGATGGAAGAAGAAGAGAGGGGACTGAGGCCCGGGTCCAGGAGGCGGAATGTCAGCGTAGGAAAAGGACGACGCATGCGGAGGACTTACCTCTGGCCTGCGGTGATCGTCACACTGTCAGAGGGAAGCGGCGCCGACGATACGCTGGATGCGGTGAAGATCTTGGTCTCTGAAAGCTGCAAATGTCACATAGATGGTTACCCAACCTGAGAGAACAAGGTCTACGTCCTCCCCCCAGGTACCTTGGTGATCGCCTGATAATGGGGGGATTTTTTTACTGATCGCCCAATAATGGGGTGATTTTTATTGATCGCCCGACAATGGAGGGGAATTTTTATTGATTGTCTGATAATTGGGGGGGGGGGGGTGTAAGATCGCCTAAAAGGGGAATTTTTTTTTTAATTGATCACCCGTTAATTATGATAATGAGGGGGGTATTTTTATTGATCACCTGATAATAGGGGGGGTTGTTTTTATTGATCACCTGATAATAGGGGATTTTTATTTCTTCCCTGATAATGGGGGATTTTTATTGATCACCTGATAATGTTTTTTTTTTTTTTTTTTACTGATCGCCCGACAACAGAGGGGAATTATTATTGATTGACAATGGGGGGGGGGGGGGGGGGGGTTTCGCCTAAAAGGGGAATTTTTTTCTTTGTTTAATTGATCGCCCGATAATGGAGGGGATTTTTATGGATCACCTGTTGAGGGGGGTATTTTTATTGATCACCTGATAATGGGGGGGGGGGTTGTTTTTTTATTGCTCCCCTGATAATGGGGGATTTTTTTGATCACCTGATAACGGGGGATATTTTTTATGGATTGCCTGATAATGGGGGGGGATTTTTATTGATCATCTGATAACATAGGGGGGTTGTTTTTATTGTTATCCTGATAATGGAGGAATTTTTATTGATCATCTGATAAAGAGGTGATTTTTATTGATCGCCTGATGAGGGGGATTTTTTTAGTGCTCGCCTGATAAGGAAGGGATTTTTATTGATCGCCTGATAATGGGGAATATTTTTATTGCTCGCCTGATAATGGGGGGGATTTTTATTGATCATCTGATTATGAGGGGATTTTTATTGATCATCTGGTAATGAGGGGATTTTTATTGATCATCTGATAATGAGGGCATTTTTATTAAACATCTGATGAGGGGATTTTTATTGATCATCTGATAAGGGGATTTTTATTGATCTGATGAGGGGATTTTTATTGATCACCTGATATTGGGGGATTTTTTTTTATCACCTGATAATGGGGGTGGGAGGTTTATATTTTCTACACCACCATGATCTTGCTTTGCATGTGTCACACTGACCAGGATCCAAAAATCATACTGGGGGGGCACACCATAAAATTGCGTTTACATTCAAGGTGGTGCTGCTATAAGACCCACACTGACCAGGATGGCCAACCACAGCTTAGAAAAGATATCTATTGTAGTCACCGCGTACAGTTTCCGAAAGCCGAGTGGAAGCGGCAGACGGTCATCACTGCGGCAACATTTAATATTGCATGCTCTGTCCCCCTTAGAGGTCACATATACAGCCGGAAAGGGTCAACTGGCATGCCACAGAGAACGGTTTTCCCGTCAGAGTTCAGAAAGTTCAACTGCTACAAGTGCGAGAACAATCTCCGCCCCCCCCCCCCGAGGTGCCCCTACTTCTGTGTCCCAAACCCTCCGGTAATGGCTGAATGCTGGACCGCACCTCAGTGCCAAAGCAGGCCCCGCTCATCCTGCCTCCTGCACCCCATTTGCCAGTAAGGCAGCCCATACTAGTGATAGACCTATGGGGGGCGGATCTTGGCAGTAAGCTCCGATAGGGCCCAGCGTTCAGCAACATCTCCGGGCATTCCAACCCTTAGGTACCCTACCCCCAAAAATGGTGCAACATTACTAGAAACATAACTAGGAAACCAGAATCTGATCGGGAGACCCGTCTCTTCTCATAAACCTCCAAAATCGCATCACTGGAGGGTTCCAAAGACTCCACTTTGTATATGACATTTAAATACAGGTTTATCAAAGTCCCAACAGTTCCCCGGGGTACCTACATCTTCATTCCAGTCTTCCGTCCCCCACTCCTCTGTCGCTGTTCTCCAAGCACCTGATTAAAAAAGAAAAAAAAAGCAGCACAAGCGGTTACAGGAAGCCCCGCCCTCAGAGAGATGTCCGACACTCAGCAATAAAACGTTTGGGAAGTGGAGGGACTGCGTCTGCAACCAATGGAACTCTATGGTAATAGTCCAGCTTTGGATGGAGCCCTCCGAGAAACACAGATTCCGAGGGGGGTTGTCCGAGACTCCCAGGGTTGTCCTTTGCCCCCCCTCCTCCCCAGTAATCATTGTCTTCTGGTGTACACGACACGAGTTCAGCGTTGGACAACCCCGTATGTACCACAATTGGGTTTCGAGTTCTACATAAAGGGTTCCACCCAGAGACTGGCTGTATCCTAAAGGGGGACAAGTCGGGACAGAAATTAAGCAGGGGGCACCTCCGGCCCTTAATGTGGCGAGTCACTGACTGGTGTGTGCCGGGAGTCCGGACAGTGTGCTCAGTCCAGGCCAGTGACACACGCTGCCGCATTTCTATCCCGATAGGTTCCCCTTAAAGGGTCTGTGCACCCAAATGTGATATTTTAGTTATAGACAACCCAGGAACGTGGCGCAGGGATGGTGGAAACCCATTTCCCATTCCCACCATCCCTGTGCTGAATTCCCGGGTCTGTACACCCGCTGTGCCCATTATGAGGGGTTCCCACCATCCCTGTGCTGAGTTCCCGGGTCTGTACACCTGCTGTGCCCATTATGAAGGGTTCCCACCATCCCTGTGCTGAGTTTCCATCTCTAACACCTGCTGTGCCCAATATGGGGGGTTCCCACCATCCCTGTGCTGAGTTCCCGGGTCTGTACACCCGCTGTGCCCAATATGGGGGGTTCCCACCATCCCTGTGCTGAGTTCCCGGGTCTGTACACCTGCTGTGCCCATTATGAGGGGTTCCCACCATCCCTGTGCAGAATTCCCGGGTCTGTACACCTGCTGTGCCCATTATGAGGGGTTCCCACCATCCCTGTGCTGAGTTCCCGGGTCTGTACACCCGCTGTGCCCATTATGAGGGGTTCCCACCATCCCTGTGCCGAGTTCCCAGGTCTGTACATCCGCTGTGCCCAATATGAGGGGTTCCCACCATCCCTGTGCTGAGTTCTCGGGTCTGTACACCCGCTGTGCCCATTATGAGGGGTTCCCACCATCCCTGTGCTGAGTTCCCAGGTCTGTACATCCGCTGTGCCCAATATGAGGGGTTCCAACCATCCCTGTGCTGAGTTCCCGGGTCTGTACACCCGCTGTGCCCATTATGAGGGGTTCCCACCATCCCTGTGCTGAGTTCCCGGGTCTGTAACCCCGCTGTGCTCATTATGAGGGGTTCCCACCATACCTGTGCTGAGTTCCCGGGTCTGTACCCCCGCTGTGCCCATTATGAGGGGTTCCCACCATCCCTGTGCTGAGTTCTCGGGTCTGTACACCCGCTGTGCCCATTATGAGGGGTTCCCACCATCCCTGTGCTGAGTTCCCAGGTCTGTACATCCGCTGTGCCCAATATGAGGGGTTCCAACCATCCCTGTGCTGAGTTCCCGGGTCTGTACACCCGCTGTGCCCATTATGAGGGGTTTCCCACCATCCCTGTGCTGAGTTCCCGGGTCTGTAACCCGCTGTGCTCATTATGAGGGGTTCCCACCATACCTGTGCTGAGTTCCCGGGTCTGTACCCCCGCTGTGCCCATTATGAGGGGTTCCCACCATCCCTGTGCTGAGTTCCTGGGTCTGTACCCCCGCTGTGCCCATTATGAGGGGTTCCACCATCCCTGTGCTGAGTTCCTGGGTCTGTACACCCGCTGTGCCCATTATGAGGGGTTCCCACCATCCCTGTGCTGAGTTCCCGGATCTGTACCCCCTGCTGTGCCCATTACAAGGGGTTCCCACCATCCCTGTGCGATGTTCCAGGGTCTGTACACCCGCTGTGCCCATTATGAGGGGTTCCCAATTATGGTGAAGAGATATTTGGCAAGTCATGAAATCTCCAGCAGGTATACAATCTGTAACAATTATCACTTTTGGGTGGCTGACCCTCCACATTAAGGGGATATACTTTATATCTCAGAAAAGTCCCATCCCCTGGAATTACACACGGAAGTCTGAGAAAGCATTATAAATTGCACACTGAGAACATTCTTAAAAAAAAAAAAAAAAAAAGGGTGCTTTGTAACATTCACAAATACATCTTCTGTTACATTGTTGCAATAAATGAGTAACAATGCCCCCCCCCCATTATGTATTAAACTCAGACTTAAAATTCCTCATAAAAGTAACAAAATTACAAAATTATTATATATAAATATGATAAAGATGAGATGTGAATATTACAAGCAGCCCCGATAGGACACAAACGCATTCTTCTCCTTTTATATAAGCCAGTGATGTCACCGCGCCAAAAGGTAAAAATCGGTTTAAAGACATTTTTTTTTTTTAGCCACCAACCACCATCTCCGCACAGCAAAAAGTCTATGGCTACCATAAATCACACCACAGAAACTAAAGGAATGCAGTTTGAGTTGGTTTAAAAAAAAAAAAAAAAAAAAAAAAAAAAAGAGAAGACATAAAAGACGGGCAGGCCAAAAGAAATACCGCAGTTCAGGATTAGTTTTTAATTTGCTGAAATTTTACCTTTTCTGGTTTCCCTCTCTTCAACATGACGCTTTTTTTTTTTGACTCAGTTACTCCTCTTAAGAGCCCTCAGTCCTGATACAAGCACTGGGAGGATTTATGCAAATATCAAAATGCCATGATGGGCGTGTTTAAAATTTGGAGTAGGTGTTCCTAGAAACAGGCTGTATTTACATAGAGCTTCTTCAGAGGGCACAAGAGCTTTCCAATAAAAAGGTACATCATTCCATTCCTTCCTTCAACCATAACGCCTCCCACTAACATCTTCCGAAAACCAAAGTAACAAGAGTGGGATAAAAAGGACAAAAAGTGATTAATAGTTCTCACTGTATGTATTATTTATTAAAGCCTACTGAGGAAGCTACATTTGGGGCGTAACGCGTAAAGGAGTGGTACTTGCTTCCTCAGGTCAAAAGAGCTTTTTCATAATAGGTACATCATTCCAATCTTCCTTCAGCCATAGCTCCTCCCACCAACTTTCTCCACAAGCCACAGCGCTAAGAATGGCATAAAATGACAAGAAGCAGCTTATAGTGCTCACTGTAGGTTTTATTCAAACCTAATGAGGAAGGTCCACTTGGGGCGTAACGCGTATAAAAAAAAAGTGGTACTTGCCAATGATGCCATCACATTGCACGTTTGAAGGAGGGCGGTGAGCTGGAGCGTAATGCTGGTTTCTACCTTTTTTATAGGTTATTTTAATCCCTTTGGTTTGAATATATACAGTGAGCAGTAAATCATTCCGATCTTCCTTCAGCCATAACTCCTCCTGCCAACATCCTTTACAAGCCACAGCAACAAGAATGGCCTAAGACAAAAGCGACTAATAGTGCTCACCGTAGGTAGTAATTCAAAACCTACTGAGGAAGCTCCACTTGGGGCGTAACACGTATAGGAGTGGTACCTGCTGATAAAACCATCACATTGCACATTTGAGGGAAGGCAGTAAGCTGGAGCGTAATGCTGGTTTCACCCTTTTTATGCAAGTGTTTTGGATCCCTTTGGTTTGAATAAACGATATACAGTGAGCACCAAATCATTCCAACCTGCCTTCGGCCATAGCTCCTCCCACCAACATCCTCCACAAGCCTCAGCAAAAAGAATGCCATAAAAACTACAAAAAGTGACTAATAGTGCTCACTGTATGTATTTATTAAAACCTACTGAAGCTCCATTTAGGATGTAATGTGTATAGGAGTGGTACCTGCCAATGATGCCAGCACATTTGAAAGAAGGCGTGAGCTTGACTGTTATGTGCTGGTTTCTACCTTTTAATGCAAATGTTTTTATCCCTTTCGTTTGAATATATACAGTGAGCACTAAATCATTCATAACTTTCTTTGGCCATTGCTCCTCCCACTAACATCCTCTTCAAACCAAAAAGATATTTAAACCAAAAAAGGATATAAAAAAAAAAAAAAGGATAAAAAAAAAGCACTCATCAAAAGTTAGAAACCAGCATTACACTCCAGCTCACCTGCCCTTTTCAAATGTGCAACGTGATGGCATCATCGGCAGCTATCACTCCTATACGCGTAGCGCCCCAAATGGACCTTGCTCAGTAGTCTGATTAAATAATATATACTGTGAGCACTATTAGTTGCTTTTTGTTGTTTTATGCCATTCTTGTTGCGGTGGCTTGTGGAGGATGCTCAAGGGAGGAGCCAAAGGAAGACTGGAATGATATAGTCCTCAACGTATATATTTATTCAAACCAAAAAGGGATGTAAGCATGTCCATAAAAAGATAGAAACCAGCATTACACTCCAGCTCACGCCCTCCTTCAAATGTCTAACATGATGGCATCATCGGCAGTTACCACTTCTATATGCGTTACGCCCCAAATAGAGATTCCTCGGTAGAATGAATATCCACAGTGAGCACTATTAATCGCTATTTGTCGTTTTTATGCCATTCTTGTTGCTGTGGTTTGTGGAAGAAGATGGTGGGAGGAGCTATGGTCAAAGGAGAATTGGAATGATTTAGTGCTTACTGTATATTTTATTCAAACCAAAGGGTTAAAACACATATAAAAAGGTAGAAAACAGCATTACACTCCAGCTCACCGCCCTCCTTCAAATGGCATAAACGTCAGGTACCACTCCTATGCGCGTTACGCCCCAAGTGGACCTTCCTCAGTAGGATTGAATTATATATTTAATGAGCACTGTTACTTTTTGAAGTTTTACGCCATTCTTCTTGCTGTTGGTGGGTGGAGCTAAGGCCGAAGGAAGATTGGAATGATGCACCTATTACGGAAAAGCTCTTTGAAGCTATGGCCAAAGGAAGACTGGAATGACTTGCAGAGGATGTTGGCGGGTGGAGCCAAGGCCGAAGGAAGATTGGCATGATACATCTATTATGGAAAAGCTCTTTGAAGCTATGGCCAAAGGAAGACTGGAATGACTTGCAGAGGATGTTGGCGGGTGGAGCCAAGGCCGAAGGAAGATTGGAATGATACATCTATTATGGAAAAGCTCTTTGAAGCTATGGCCAAAGGAAGACTGGAATGACTTGCAGAGGATGTTGCGGGTGGAGCCAAGGCCCGAAGGAAGATTGGCATGATACATCTATTATGGAAAAGCTCTTTGAAGCTATGGCCAAAGGAAGACTGGAATGACTTGCAGAGGATGTTGGCGGGTGGAGCCAAGGCCGAAGGAAGATTGGCATGATACATCTATTATGGAAAAGCTCTTTGAAGCTATGGCCAAAGGAAGACTGGAATGACTTGCAGAGGATGTTGGCGGGTGGAGCTAAGGCCGAAGGAAGATTGGAATTAAGTGCCTATTATGGAAAAGCTCTTTGAAGCTATGGCCAAAGGAAGACTGGAATGACTTACCCATTATGGAGAAGCTATTTTTCCCTCTGGAGGAAGCTCTAAATTCCAGTACAGAGGTAAGCGGACTCACAACCACTGGGTGGATGCTGAGCCCCCATGATTGACAGAACTGAAAGCCAATGAATGAAAAGGGGAGGGCCAGGGACAGTCGGGCTGGAGAGGAAAACGTTAGATGATGGTGGACGTCCTCCAACCAGGAAATGAGGCCTTGCTGCAGCTTCTATTGCCCAGTGTGAGGAGCTCAAGCAGAGTAAGCTAATTTTAGTCCTGTAAGGTCCTAGGGGCTGGCTAGAGAAACTGAGCACAGAGGGGGACCAGGAAATGACGCTCCTGGAAGTCACATGCCATAGACTATAATGCTTGGAGAGCCTTGTCCATTGAGTCTTCTCTTGGAGGAGCCCAAGCTTTGCATTAAAAGGTCATCAAAGGAGGTTAGAGAACTGCGGTATGTCCGTTTGTCCATTGCGTCCGACAACATGTTTAATTGGCCGTTTTTGGATGCAGGAAGCTCTTCTGTCCATCATCCCAACCTTAACAGGTCCCCCCCCCAGGAATAACCAATCGATATGGCATTTCAGCCGGCGTTGGGAGAGCTGGCCCCTCCCTCGCCCACATTTCAAACCAACATGAATATTTTTACCATCTGCGCTGGGATTCCAGGCTGCGTATTATCCGCCCCACACCAGAAGCTTTAAACAAACATTGCGTTTCCCGCCCGGAATTGAAAGGGCAGGGTTAGGTACACACAACAATCAGAAATAAAAGGGTTAACAGGGGCAGTCAGAGCACCTGGATGTGTCATACCAGGAGCAGAGGCAAATTTTCGGGGATTATCTGAACCCTCACCCCCAATGTAATCAAGTCCTGAAACAAAAAAAAGGGAAAAAAAAGAAATCAGATTGAGTTGAAGTGTAGAACGTTCCCGAAATTTTCCTTTCCCCAGGGATACCCGATCTCCCAAACCCAGGAAGAAAACTGAACCCGGGACCTTGCAAAATTTCACCCGTGACCCCATAACGACTGCTGGGGCTTCAAATGGAAGAACTCCAAACCACTCAACAGAAAAAGGAACCCATGCTTTGCCCATGGGTTTTCATTTACAAAATACATGACCTCGACTCTTCACTTCTCGAAAACAGAGCAGCACAGCCATGAAGGAAAGGGAAGTACAAGGTGGACCTGTTTTTTTTCATCTTGCACTGGCAAAGCAAAGGTTCACTTCAAAATGGAAGGAAGGAGGCGGGTTCAATAGGAACACATCTTGTTTAGCGATACACAATCACCCGCCTATTCAAGTGAATGCCTCGGTAAACCTCAGTAGACCATTGGGGGCTCGTCCGGGATACGAACCTTTGGTTTTTCGCACCCAAAGTGAGATTTATACCCCTAGACCAACAAATGGTCTACCTATTTGTCCTTCAGTGAACTCAGAGAAAAAAGATTTTACTTACAAAATTCTCATTTTTAGAGACACTATGAACCTTGCTCTTTCAGGATCTCTTTGAAGCCCAACCCTGATCACCATACAATCACCTCTCCAGTGCTCCCCCCACCGCTCCTGTCTCCACTGCAGACACAACCCTCAGGGTTGGATCATGTCGGAGCTCAGGGGGAGCACGGACATCGTCCCTATTGACATTTGACGGTCTCTGGGCCAGGGCATAGGCTGAAGCACTATCATGGGAGGATTCATATGCACTCCTATACATTTAAAATAGATTTGCAGTGACAGCCATGGAGGAAGGAGTGGACGGAAAGCATATGATGGACAAGTACAGGGTGGTCAGGGTTGGGCTTCAAAGAGATCTTGAATAGACAAGGTGATAGGGTCTCTAAAAATTAGATTTTTGTACTGACCATAAAATTTTTCTCTTTTTTTTTTTTTTTTTTGAATGACACAGCTGGATCAGTAGACCAATCATTTGTTGGTCCTAAAGCAGAGTTCTCCAAACTTTCTAAACAAAGGGCCACTTTAATGTTGTTCAGACTTCGGCAGTAGAAAATGACCCAGCGTCACTGGTACCAGTGAGCGGAAGAGTGTCCCCCGTCACTGGTACCAGTGAGCGGAAGAGTGTCCCGTCACTGGTACCAGTGAGCGGAAGAGTGTCCCGTCACTGGTACCAGTGAGCGGAAGAGTGTCCCGTCACTGGTACCAGTGAGCGGAAGAGTGTCCCATCAATGGTACCAGTGGGAGGAAGTGTGTCCCATCAATGGTACCAGTGGGAGGAAGAGTGTCCCATCAATGGTACCAGTGGGAGGAAGGAGTGTCCCATCACTGGTATCAGTGGGAGGAATAGTGTCCCATCACTGGTATCAGTGGGAGGAATAGTGTCCCATCACTGGTATCAGTGGGAGGAATAGTGTCCCATCACTGGTATCAGTGGGAGGAATAGTGTCCCATCACTGGTATCAGTGGGAGGAATAGTGTCCCATCACTGGTATCAGTGGGAGGAATAGTGTCCCATCACTGGTATCAGTGGGAGGAATAGTGTCCCATCACTGGTATCAGTGGGAGGAATAGTGTCCCATCACTGGTATCAGTGGGAGGAATAGTGTCCCATCACTGGTATCAGTGGGAGGAATAGTGTCCCATCACTGGTATCAGTGGGAGGAATAGTGTCCCATCACTGGTATCAGTGGGAGGAATAGTGTCCCATCACTGGTATCAGTGGGAGGAATAGTGTCCCATCACTGGTATCAGTGGGAGGAATAGTGTCCCATCACTGGTATCAGTGGAGGAATAGTGTCCCATCACTGGTATCAGTGGGAGGAATAGTGTCCCATCACTGGTATCAGTGGGAGGAATAGTGTCCCATCACTGGTATCAGTGGGAGGAATAGTGTCCCATCACTGGTATCAGTGGGAGGAATAGTGTCCCATCACTGGTATCAGTGGGAGGAATAGTGTCCCATCACTGGTATCAGTGGGAGGAATAGTGTCCCATCACTGGTATCAGTGGGAGGAATAGTGTCCCATCACTGGTATCAGTGGGAGGAATAGTGTCCCATCACTGGTATCAGTGGGAGGAATAGTGTCCCATCACTGGTATCAGTGGGAGGAATAGTGTTCCATCACTGGTACCAGTGGGAGGAATAGTGTCCCATCACTGGTATCAGTGGGAGGAATAGTGTTCCATCACTGGTACCAGTGGGAGGAATAGTGTCCCATCACTGGTATCAGTGGGAGGAATAGTGTCCCATCGTTGGTGTCAGTGGGAGGAATAGAGAGCCACTGTTGGAGTCAGTGGGAGTAATAGTACCCCAAGGGCCGGAAAAAAACAAGCAAAGGGCCACATCTGGCCCTAGGTCACAGTTTGGAGACCACTGTTCTAAAGGTATAATTCTTGCTTTTAGTATGGGAGTTCCCTTGTTCAAATCCCGGATAAGCCCCCAACAGTCTACTGATCTAGCGGTGTCCTTCAATTAAGGAAATACAAAGGTTTTTGTTTTTGTTTTCTTAACATACCTGAATTTCTGCCTAATGTAAAGTATCCTACTGCTACCTGTTACTGATTTAGATGTACTAAACTATGTAACATATACCCGTTATAGCACGTTATGTTTTTTGACCAGTATAGCAAGCAATTTTGCTTCAATGTGCTGATCTCTCAAGGGAAGCCCGAATGAATTCAAAATACTATGTAGCCAACTATCTCAGCAGATATCACCTTCATCAGAGTACATAAAGCCACAATGGAGGAAACCTAGAAAAACGGTCAGGATTTTACGGCCATCTGTGTCTCTGTCAGAGATAGTCACCTACTTGTACTGGTGGACCTTGGTCACCAGGACAATAAGCGAACAATTCAAAATTGTGAGTTGTTACCAGAACAGAAGGAATGCTGTTT